>PVKA01016655.1:0-47461 GCA_004027165.1 Ctenomys sociabilis | reverse complement strand
ACTACTGTATACTCTAGCCACCCTGGCCGCATTTGAATCTCAGATCCACCATTTAGAAATTCTGTGACTTTTCACCAGGAGGGTCATTGCTCTGTGCCCAGTTAATTTATCTGTGACCTGGAGAGGCACAGTGCCCAGCCATAGGTCCTGCATGGGCTCAATGAGTTACCACATATGAGAGACTTAGAACGGCACCTAGCGCAAGACACACGTTCTGTATGCATTAGCTGCCGACACCACAGTTATCCTGAGCCTAGTCCTGAGTGGCCTGCTGCTATCAGTATGACTTTGATTTCTACCTTACTGTATCTTTATTTCTTCATCTATTAAATGAGATAAAGAGCCAGGGATTGTGACACATGTCTCTAATCCCAGCCTGTGCAACTTATCCACACCCTGTCTCAAAAAAGCAAAAGAAGGAGCCCGTATAGACAGAATAATATAACTCCATCTATGGTTCTGCATGAAAACCCTGGGTTTAAAATGTAGTACTATTCAAAACATAAATGGGGAAAAGGACAGTTGAGTGGATTTAATGGGGGTGTTTGAAACTAAAATGGTCCAGTCATGGCAGTTTCCATGGCCATATCTGCTGGGAGCAGCAGCATAGCATCTTGCCAGCTCTGGACAGAACTGTGGGTGCTCAGCAGAGTCCAGCCCTCCTATGCTTTACTTGCCAGTGCAGAGGTCCCGTGTTTGAGATGTGAGAGGCTCAGTGGGCACCCGATCAGGCCCCCTGGCAGGAGCTTTCTGAGGAACTCACCCAAATCCCTGTAGCACTTGGGTATCTGAAAGTCACTGGAACTGACCTGCCTTGCAAGGAGTGAGGGCCACTCCCTGACCTTAGGGTCAGGATGGCCTGGAGCCAGGAGCTGCAGTGTTGCCCAGAGCATGGCACAGCCCTGTTATCACTGAGTCCCATGAAGCCTGTTGTTGCTGATTTCCTCTCTAGTTCTTCATTTTTCTCCTGCAGGCTGGCTTCCTCACTAATTTGTGCTCAAAGCAGCAGCTGTCTGCAGGCTCCCCATTTCACAGGTTTATCAGTATGGATGAGACGAGATCATGCTGTAACAAAGGAGAGGTCTCGGAACGGCAGCAGTTTTATATCACAAAGGTCCATTTCTTGCAAGCTCTTGGTGCACAGAGCACAGGGTCTGATACAGCACTGCTTCCATGCTGCCTTCTGAGATTTGGCTTCTGCTGTTGTCACAGCTAGGATTGAAAAGTGTGTGCATTTTCACTGCCTTAGCCTGAAGGGACACAGCCTGCTGGCCCAGAATCCCATCCCCTGAACTAGCCACCTGGCTCCTTTATTGTCAGCAGGCCTGGGGTCCTTAATTCACACTTTGGCTGCCCCATTTGCATCATGAAATTCCCAAAACCTACTGTAGGCTTTTCTAGAGTGTTCTTCCTATTGGATTCTAAGAGGTATGCATTAGAAAAGGGCTTGGGAAAGGCAGGTGAGATAGCAGGGCTGGGGAGGTAGCTCAGTGGAATAAGTGCTTGCCTGGCAAATGCTAGGCCCTAAGTTTGATCCCTGGTACTGCAAAAACAAAGGAACCATCTTGAAAGTATTTGACAAGTACTCTCTCCATCTGTGTAGTGCCATGAGTGGTGAGAGCCACAGCACCGGTTCCAAAACTGCTGGCCTTGGGCAGATTTGTGACCATTGTCCGACTCATACTTGCAATGCTTTGGGTCTGAAGTTGTCACCATCATGCCTGGCTCCTCACAAGCATCTGTCTTAGTCTGTGCCAGTAATGGGCTTCTTGCCCTCGGTACCATAAACTCTACCAGTATAGAAAGAGGGAGCATCTCTTTGCCTGAGCAACCAGAGTTGTCTTTGTACCTTGGCTGTGGTACTGTACATGTACACAGCAGGCTCCATCCCAGTGTTGTGAATGATGTGAACCCTGTCGCCTTTGGCAGAGGACCTTTTGGGGGCAGTGTTTTCCTGCATGCTAGCGTTTCATGACCCTGCTGAACCTTGCCCCCAAGAACCTCCTCTTAGCCCATGTTCGGAATGCGTAGAGCCTCTGATTGCAGGACAGAATTATCAGCTCTGGTGGGGAGCTCTGGGGCCTTCAGAGGCCAAAACATGTCCAATATGCAGGTATGTGTGACTGAGCTGGATTCCAAGTATACTGGACAGTGTTTTCCCTTTCTTTCTGAGCTCTCACCTCCTGCCTTCCACCCACAGGAATCCTAAAAGATTTAAACCTGACCCAGCACATTTATGTGAACTACATACAGGAACTGAACCCGTCTCTCAAGGTGTTGAGTGTCGGGCCAGGAAGTGCAGGCTTTGAATGCTGTCACTCAGGTTAACCTTGGTTTGTTCTCCCTCCCTCCACGTGCCATGTCTTAGCCTCTGAAGGCCCCAGAGCTCCCCACCAGAGCTGATAATTCTGTCTTGCAATCAGAGGTTCTATGCATTCCGAACATGGGCTAATGTTAGAGTTCTTTAAAGCTTGTTTATTTGGTGCATATGATTTGCTTTGACATCCACAGGGAACACCAGTGTGTGGCAGTCAACCATTTTCATGGCTAACTCCATGGTTAGGGAGATCTTGATGATGGCATAAGTACTGAGGCTTGTTTCTACTGAGCACGCTTTTCAAAGAGTATTTGGGCTGCTTATGGATGGCAGATGATGGGTAATGTTCATGTCTTCTCTGTGGCTTGGATAGTTTTCAAGCACAGACTTGGCCTTAAAAGCTTTTGCTTTGACTTCAGCCTTGGGAGGGTCAGGGGCTTCCTTCTTTGCCTTCAGCGACATCTTGGGAAAAATATCTGCTCAAAATTAAAGGGAACATTTTCAAAGATATAATATCAAGTAGACGAAGAAAAAAATCATAGGAAATGGTCCAATTTCTGTTCACATTCCTCCTGACTTGAACCACTGGTACATACACAACTGTGCCACTGGGTGGCTTCTACTGTTAGAGATACAAATGGACCTAATCACTTCTCTTAGTCTTTTTACTAATAAAATAAAGTGTTTATAAATGATTTTAATCTAGTTTCTTACATTTGAATACTTAAGGTCCAAATATATTAACACTATTCTACCAATTAAAACTTGTTATGGCCGGAGAGATAGCTCCATGGTCTAAGCTCCTGCCTGACAAGTGGAAGGACCTGGCTTGCATCGCAGGTTCATTAGGCCATGCTGGCCCCGCTCTGGGCTCACTGTCCTGCCCACCAAAACTTAGTGTGGTTCAGCACTTTTGGAGGAGTCTATGGGGTTTTTCTAATTTTACATGTCTCTAAGAAGGAAAGTACAGGGCCAACCATAGCATAGCTGATTAACGCACTGGCTTAGGCAGATGCAGGGGCTTGGGGTTTGATCCCCAGTCTGCTGTGCTGCCCCCTTGGAGAGTGCACCTATAATCCCCAGGCTGAGGAGGCTCAAAGCAGGAGGATCACCGTGAGTTTGAGTTGCACAGAAAGACCTCATACCAAAAAAAAAAAAAAAAAAAAAAATTGAACAAATTACTCACAAAATGTCCCATTAAAAAAACCATAAACTAACTTAGATTTATCTACATTTTAACAAAGCTGTATGAGAGACAATGTGTAATTAATGAGTAATGAGCAAAGAAATATCAAAATTTGAAGCATCAAAATTTGTTACCTAAACAAGTCCCAATCGAGAGTCTATGAAACCAAAGCAAACTCTTAGCTCTGTCAAATGATTTCAGTGGAAGGTCTCAAATGATAGAGGAGAACAAAACTCCCAAGCTGAGAGATACATACCTGGAATGAGTTTGTGTTCTCTAAAACTGAAGAATGAAATCTAGGAACAATAGAGATTGAGAGCAGAACATATTTACTGATGGAAGAAAAACTTCTGTTCAAGAGAGGAACAGAAGGGGACCTGAGTGAATTGCCAAGGAGTCTGTCTTTTCTAGGGATTTTTATAGGGCAAAATTATGAAGTAAGGTGGGTCGAGAGAAGAAGACATGGGAGCTCCCCCGTGAAGTGGGACAATACAATACTGAACCAGTAATGAATCAGATTATCTTTATATTTTCTGAAGGATAATGCCACTCAGTAATACCAGGGAACTTAGCCAGCACAGATTGCCAAAAAGATGGAAAGTGTCATAAACATTTTTGTTGAACTGAAGGAAAGGGAACAATGATAATTTGTACCCCATGACCCAGGAGCTGAAACGAGTTCATCCATGTGCAGTCATCCATGTGCCACAGCATCACAAAAGGGAGTGATTGTTTTATGCGGAGTATGTGGCATGTGTCACTATTCTAAGGAACCTTGGGCGGCCAATGAACCCCGGTAAGCATACACTGAGATGGGAAAATAAAAATGTTGGGAAAGATGGGTGAACTCTAGAGAAATATGCATTAAAAAGGGCCTGATTAACTTTATCGAAGGTACTGTTACCCTCTGGTGCGGTTTTTAGAAGTAAAGGCTGAGTCCCTTGACTCTTGGGATAAGAAAAAGTTAATACAGACACCTGCTAGATAATCTGCAGGGCATGTAGGATGAGGAAAAGAAAACACAACAGCAACAGCTTCAGGAGTAACCAAGAACTCTTGAAACTCAAGGACACCCTGTTTTGGTGTCCTTGCTCCCAGATGCCTAGCAGATTCTTCAGTAAAATGTAGCCTAAAAATTAATGCTGGACACATATGATGGGATCTTGTTATGTTCACCTTACATGACTGGAAGGCTGACATTCAAGATGTATAAAAATAGAGACCAAAGGCGAGGCATCAGGCTTTTTGCTCTAGCCCTTGCTTTGCTTGCATTGAGTGTCCTCTGTCTTTGTGGCAGGCAACATGGGTCTTTCCAAACACGTGCTGCTGAAAACCCAGGACCTTCGTCCCCTCAGCCTCCCTGTCCCCAAAGGCCTTATAGTATACCTCATGTTCGGAGTCTACTAGGCGTGAGCGTGGGACAAATTTTTTCTACAATCAAATTGCTTGCTTAAGGAAATAGATGAATGCTGCCCTTGGTATCCCGACGCAGGCTCACTACAGATTGCAGATTTGAAAAAAATTGGGTATATCTTATATGAAGCTCCTAGAGCCCTCACACAAATACTTAAACCTTGACACTTATGCCAAGATGTTATTGAGTGACTTGGGGTTCTACAAAATAAAACATCAGTGGACACATATTCCATTGTGACCAGTGAAAAAAATTCTGCCCAAAAACAGGTACCTAAAATAACAGCCATATCCCCATCTCTGGCTCTGCTAAGTAAAGTTGCTCTCCCTTACCCAGATTCACAGGATAATCTACGAATCTGGGTTAAGGAAGCTCTAAAGAAAAGAAATGCTTTTATTCTAGCATTATACCCAATTGTCAGAAGACCAGGAGCTGCCCTTAGACAAGAAACACTCCCTTATTCCGTGTTCAAAGATTTAAAAGGGCTACTACTGAATATGATGTAGTCCTTGCAGCACTAATTTGTTGGAAGGTATCACATTTGGCTATAAACTTACCCAACAGCTACAACAACTGCAGGAAATACAACTGGCTGCGTCCCTATCATGCCACTGGCACACAGACATCAAGTCCACTCTTTCAATGGCTCTCTCCTTTTACCTCTGTGTCACAGCTGCTACGTAGCACTTCTGTCGGGCAGGCTCTAGTATACCATAATGCTCTATTAAATATTCATTGTGTGCATCACGCTCTTTTAAAGGAGCAAATATGACATTTTATTTTGATACCTCATCGAGCACATTATGTGGGAGCACTGGCTCAGCATTGTAGTTTTTAGAATGGCCTCACTCACCTCACTCCTTAAAAATGACCCTATGCAGCCCTGCCAGTCAGATTGATGACTTGGTGGAGCACTCAATCACATGAGCCATATATTTGTTTGGCTTTGCTATATGAACCCTGTAGGTTCCCTGTGGAAAAGATATTCATCAGGCCTTTTGTGTGGCAACCGTTATCTATTTGTTTTCATTACCAGTCTCTTCCATATAAAGGTCTCCTTACCCCATGATATCTGCTTGTCATATCTACAAAAAACTCTTCCAACCTTTCTGCCCTTCCATGATTCTGTCAGATGGGCCATTTACAGGCCTCATGATATATACTGATGGGTATAAAACTAGGGGAATTACAGCGTGGCAAATAAACATGGCATCATAGATACATATTCCCTCATGCCTCCACACAAGAAAATGAAATGGCAGCTATTTTATTAACTCTCCAATACAATATTTGACAATCAACCTTTAAATATTATTTATGATAGTGCCTGTGCCTATGCGTGCTATGTGGTACAACATATACCAGATGCCATCGTCTTCTGCTCTTCATCCTACATTATATTCCTTGTTTATCTCTCTATAAACTCTACTGTAGCACTGCTCAACTCTGCTATACTTGTATCGTACTAAATCACATTTTTAAAATAAAGCTCATAGAAATGGCTGCTGAGGGAGCAGCTACATGACAACTGAGATTTTTTATTTCCTTTTATTGGTACTGGGGATCGAATTTAGGACGTTGCCCTTGCCAGGCAGGTGCTTATGCCACTGTGCTATCTCACTGGCCCCTAAATCACATCTTAAACATCTGGACCTCATTACACAAGGCAGTAATTATGCTGACCCTTTATTACCTTTCTTTAGAGACCTGCTTACCAGTCTATTCTTTCACTTGAATGCTCACTCTTTCCAGAAACAATTGCACATTCCTTTCACACAACCCAAAAATATTGTTAATTAATGTAATCAGTATATTCCTAGTTTTCCTTCTTCCTTTGGAACCAACCCCAGAGGTTTAAAGGTTAATGAAATATGGCAAATGGATGTTACTCGTTTTCTTTAGCTCCGGATTCTTAACTATGTGTCACTATTGATACATATTCACAATATGTTTGGGTCATGGTCCATAAAGTAAAAAACCACGAATCAAGCTATTCAATGTATTCTATCTGCTATAGCAGTTATGGTAAACCAAAAGAATTAAAAACAGACAGTGGTCCTGCTTATACTTCACATGGTTTTGCCACATTTTGTTCATGATGGGACACTGTTCACAAAACAGGAATTCCACATAATCCCAATGTTCAATAGTTGTTCACATCATAGCATTAAATGAACTTTAACACTATTAATAAAAGAGGAGAAATAGGGACCCCTGCCAGCAAGAGACATAATTCTTATCTCTGATGTTATTCAAACAAGGTATTATCTGATTTATATGATATTTATCTCAATGGTCATCTCTTTACCTCTGCTATTTTCATTTATCAACAACTCTACCCACTCCTCACGTACAACATAAAAATTTACAAACTGATCAAAAATGGAGTGATTCAACTCTGTTGATAACTTGGGAAAGAGGAATTCTTCTGTTTTCCCCATACAGGTCCAACGTGGGCTCCTGCTCCCTGCATCAGATCTATCCATGGCGTGGCATCAAGGATTGAACAACCCGATCCCACAGTTCCAAAGTCACCCAGCCTTGATGGATGCCAGCCACCACGGCCCTTTGCTGAAGAAGAGAAGAAGGATGACACGTTCTCAGGAACTGATCACCTGGGAAAGCCTAGAAACTCTTACTCTTGAGGCACAAGATGCTGTTGTGCACACCCAATCACACTTTTGTGAGATTGTTCTTGATGATTTGTGCTAAGATCACAAAGAATTCTATGTTATTGATAGTTTTATGTACTGTGCTTTGCCCCTTGGGCTATCAGCTGCTCTGTTCAATACTCAAGAAACGGTATGGATTCAAATGGTCTCCTCCCTTAATATCTCTTCTTTTTGTCTCAAACAGGATCTTCATTTACAGCACATGTTAGATTCCTGCTCCCAACCACTCTGTAAGCCTGTTGATGATAGCAGAAACAATTTTCCCTAGACATATTAACTCCAAGCTGGCTTCTTTTCAAGACCTTGCTCATTGGGAACCTGCATCTTATGATACTCCTTCGGGAGCATTAGCATTTATTACCGGTAAAGTAATGATTACCCCTAATCCCACCTAAGGAAAACCAGTGCAAGGACTATTAGACAACTAATAGGTGTGTAGGATTTATAAATTTGCACTGGAGCCGAAGGTCACAAATTGTTAGGTAATTTAAAGTACTCTAATTATGATGAAATATTTCTAGTTATGGTAACATTCAAGTACCCTTAGGATGGTTTTTACATGTAATGATCATACTTTTAATTATATTCCCACCAATCTCTCTGATGTCCCTGTTGTTTACGCAAACTGGCCATGATGCTTCCTTCCCAAACTGATCTAACTCTGCAGCAAACACAAAGCCATTTATCAAACAAATAAAGAAAGGGGAGATTTTAAAGAGTTAATATAGAGACCTGTTAAATACCCTGCAGAGCATGAGGGATGAGGAGAAGAACACAGGGAGCTGCAGAGTAGCCAAGAGCACTTGAAACTCAAGGACACCCTGTTTGGGTGTCCTTGCTTCCAGATGCCTAGCAGGTTCTCTTGTATAGTGTACCCTACACGTTGATCTTGGACACATATGATGCGATGTTGTTATGCTCACCTCAAGTAATCCGAAGGCTGGCACTCAAGACATATAAAAATAAAGGTCAAAGGCAGGGCAGCAGCTTTTTGGCTCTGGCCCTTGCTTTGCTTCCATTGAGTGTCCATGCATCTTTGTTTGCAGCTGGCACCCGTCTTTACCAATACTTGATAATGTCACAGAGAAAGCTAAACTCATGAATAGCTTAAGAGCTGGGTGGAACCAATTAAAGCTATCAACTAAAGTCTGAAAATCATTCAGGGTTGCAAGATGTCTAACCTGTATCTGAACAGTTTGGGGCAAACTTGCCTCTCAGAAGGTGTCCTAAACATGCAAAGGGTGCCATAGTTTGCACCTTTTCAGGGGCTATCACTAGACCTGCTTTGCGAAGGGCATCATCTAATCGGATAAACATGTTATTAAGATAAATGGGGATTCATGTGCAAAGAGAATGTCATCTGCCTAATGGACAATGTTTGCCTGTCACACTGACCAAATGGCAGTAGGCACAAACTCATGGCACAGGGTTGGAGTACTCTCCATACCTTGTGGTGGACAACAGCATTGAAACTGGAGCATAGGGGCCTGATTATTAAAAGAGCATAAAGTAAAAGTAAAAGCTCTCTCTATCTTTGGGGTGGAGAGTAGTAGAAAAGAAACAGTCTGTCAATCACCATAAGGGAAAAATGTAAAGCACGAGCTACGAGAGTGGGCAATCCCTGTGGCAGTGCTCCCACAGGGTGCATAGAGCGCTTGACTGTCCAGAAGTCATATAGCAATCTCCACTTACCTGATCTTGTTTTTCTATTATTGGAATATTCTAGATTACCCACCATCAGCTGTTCATTAACCAGTGTATGAACTGCTTTCATATTCTCCTGAGTCAGGGCCCACAGGTCAAGCCAAACAGGGTCCTCAGATATCCACATTATCTTCGATGTCATTTGTGGGGGCGGTGAAGATATCATGACCCCTCCTGGAAATGTGAGGGGTAGCCTATGCCAAAACGGTCCCTGTTAGGAATAACTGAAAGTAGTGGTTTTTTTTTTTTTTCCTCCCTTGATTAATTTTTGCCTAGCCCTTGATTGGGAAGGAAACCTTGTAACAGCTGATAAATAGGAAGTCAGGACTGACCAAAAATGCTGCCATATCCTAAAATATGTCAGGACCCCATAGATTGGCTGGTACATATGGGAGGATGTAAGGAGGGAAATATACAGAATGACCTTCTGCATCCCTCCAAACTAGTAATTCTGTACTTCTGCTAGGGTAAGAAACTTTGCCCACCCGTTGTAAATCTGTACTGACCATGTGCGAAGCCCATGCCCCAGGCCAGTGATGTTGAACAATAACAGAAACGTGCGCACCTGTTTCTGCCTTTCCTTCAATAGTCAGCTCCATCTCTGGGCAATTTCCTTATATCTGTTGAACCCAGTGAGTGTTAGGTGATCCAAAACCTTGAATTGCATTCCCTTAGTTAATGTTTTCTATGCAAAAAAAAAAAAGACAAGTTGAGCAACTGAGTATCTGGAGTGTTTTGAGTGATGGTTTTTGTAGATAGACTAATAACTGTGATTTCACTGGTATATCAGCATGAATTACACCAGGCAAAACCTGGAGACCTTTTAAAGTGAGACTGCTGTGACCTAGCAAAATTTCCCCTGTACCTGAGGTATAGGTCCATAGACTCTAGTAGGAATACTTTGTGACCCCATTTCAGAAGCGAATAGGAATCTGGAGGAGGAACTGAGGTGCAAGCCCTCATTAGTTGTTGTTCCCATATGCCAAAGCCGCTTGTGGCAAGGGAGGGGAAGGTGTCCCCATTTTCTGATGGGGCCAAGGTAGGTCCCATTGGAAGTTTTCCTGAATGGGGCCTTTCATATCAGTTTTAGATCTACATTCACTTGCCCAGTAGTACCTCTACATCCAGTGCATGGGCTAGAGGGTTTTGTTTAAGAGACAGATAAAGGATGTGTGTCTTTGGTGCAGTGGAACAGTTAGACTAAATGTCCCTAATCCCCACAATGGAAACAGATGACCTTACTTATTCCTCACATGTTTTTAAGACTGTGGATGAATAACCTGAGTAATAATTGTTGCCAAAGGAGCTCCACGTAGGTATGAGGGGCCAGTATCTACACAAATCCAAATAAACACAGGCAGTGTAGCTCACATTTAATGGGCTCTTACAACCTCTTTCCACCATTTACCTGCATTTTTGAAGGCCAGTTGTTGAGCCACTTATTTGCCAACTTCCATGTCACTGATAAGCTTGCATGAAATGTGCACTAAATCTTGAAAAGGTTCAATAGGTTCTTGCCTAATAGAAACCAACTGAAGGGATGTTTCACTGGTACAAGGCAGTTCCCTCCAGGCCCTAATCCCAGCACTTCTTTGCTTAGACATTTGCAACACAAAGGTCAGTTGTTTGTGGTAGGGAAAACATGCTCAATTAGCATATGTTTTTAATGGCTAAATTGTGAATCACATTTCCAGCTGCCTATTCCTAGAATATTCAAAAATTTCCCTCCTGGATTCAACATACTTTAGGTATGACTCAATCCTGTGAGGCCATCCTCTGTTGTCCTATAAGTTCCACTAAACTCAAAGTAAAGGGAGCAGTAGGGCCATAAGTAGCAACAGCTTGTGTTGATCCTATTACACTTAGCGTAACTCATTCTGAATTTTTAGAGACCTTCTACAGGGTTAACAGGATTTTGGGCCTTTACTGTGGGAAATTATTAAAAAAAAACACTTGTGCTTCCTGTTATCTCTTCTAATAAATATATTCTCCCTCTTAGCTCAAGGCTGTTTAACAATAAATGTTTCTTGTCAAGGCAGCAAGCTAAAACAAACTCCCTCCGTAACCATCTCCTGTAATGTGGTCAGCTCACAATGTATCTTGTAAAAATATGCACTTATCACTAAGTTATGAAAGACCCTTTAGTTGTGAACAGTTTGCAGCTGTGTCAAATGAATGCAGGTTTTTGTTATTCTGTGCTACATAAGAAATTCTCTTACCAAACTGGATGCGATTTCTGATATAATTACCCCCTGGCTACCTATCTTCAGGTACTGATCAGTCTTCTCCTGCGTGAAAAACAGCTGATGGGCCTGAGCTCAGTAAATAGAAGACTATTGAAACTTCTATCTGGCAGATCTGGTTCCTATGCAGAGTGACACATAACAACCTGAACTTCAGAAATAGGGCAGAGACTTTGAAAACCCTCCATAGATTGCAGTGCAGGTCTGGATTCTATTAGTGGCAATTGCAAGGGAGATAAAGAAAATGGTTCTACTTCCCTTGATGGTGAAGTTTCCATCTGTGATACAGCGAAGGTTTCCGAGCTTCCAGAGCCAGGATTTCAGCTCGTGGCTGTTTAATAACCAGTGAGTGTTTTGTTTTTTCCCAGATTTAAACACACAACCTTGAGTCTAACAAATTTGACATATTATTTACCTGCTGTTGTATACCCCTTTTTCTCCTGAGTTTGTTTGCCCTATTTGGTGGGTTCTTTCTGTTCTCATTTGTGGAGTTGTGGTCATTTTGGTCCCTCTCTAGGATCTTTCAGTAGTCTATGTAAGGCTGGTTTTGTCATCATGAACTTCTTTAGCAGTTCTTTGTCATGGAACTATTTCACTTCTCCATCGAAGTTGGAGAGTTTTGGAGGGTATAGTAGTGTAGTCTGGAATTTGTTTTCTTGGAGACGAAGTAGTTTGCTCCATGCTGTTCTTGACTTGATGGTTTGTGAAGAGAAATCTGCCATTATTCTGATGGGTTTTCTGTTTTCTCTAGTGGCTTTTAGTATATTGTTCTTGTGCTGAATTTCTGGGCTGTTGACTTATGTATCTGGGTATGTTTTTAATTGGGTTGATGTTATTTGGAGTTCTAAATGCTTTGGGTTCCTGAATGTTAGATTGTTTCCCCATATTTGGGAATTTTTCTGTTATTACTTCTGCCCATATTCTTTTCATATCATTTGTATTGACTCCTTTCTCATGTATGCCTACTTGTCAAACATTGTTCAATTCTGCAGTAATTTACTTTGCAGAAAGTAATTCAGATGTTGAATTACTTTTTTGTGCATCCTACCTGTTTTTAAGAGGTCTTTTCTTACCTTTTCACAAGCTGCAATGGTGTCTTTAACATCTGAAACTCTATCTTCACTTTCATTCAAATGGTTTTTTTACAAGCTTGTGATTGAGGTTTTAATTTCCTGTGTATCTCTTTGAATCTGCTTCCTGGTCGGTATTTCCTTTTTCTTTTTTTGGCTGGCTCAGTTCACCTTCAGGGCAGGTCTGGTTAGTATTGAGGATCTGAGGATCAAACAAGCATCCTGAATGATTTCTTTCATCAGTCACTTAAACAACTGAGATAATGGGTGGTAGGCCCCTCTTTCCTACATTGTTCACTTCAGGATTCCATCGTTTTTCTGTTCTCTACTTTTTATCAAGGTCTTCTTCAGAAATATTCAGTGATTCTTTCACGATAGTTATTTTTTTTATGTAAGAAATTATTTCTGATCTATCCTCTATTCTTTTCTGCAGTTGTTTCTTTACTTCAGATACTATTAATTCAGAGATTTCAGCTGTGTGATTCCCAATTTCTTTAAGCTAATGTCTCTTGCATTTGTTCTGGGTGGGCTTGGGTCTGAGACTGTGTTTTGCTCCTTCTCTTTGCCGTTTTGTATAGTAATGTCCTCTGACCTTTGGTGTACAGCTTCATTGCAGTTATTACCTTAGCACCTACCAAAATTCTTACTCAAGAGAGGTAAGGCAGTTACAGTTTTGTATTTACAGAACTACAGTTGGGAACACTAATATGGGTAGTGGTATTTAGCAGTTGATAGACTTTTAAAAGTAATGGGTTTCTATTTTAGACCGTTAAGAGCAAACATTAGATCTGTGTAGCTAAGCAGATATTAAATTGGGAATTTGTCCTTAGGTTAGTTCCGCTAAGTTCTGTCTGACCACCTCCCCTTGATGTGCCTGTTGTCTTCGAGGCCAGCTCATTCACCACGATTACTTGTTACACCTCTCTAGATCAAGAGAGAAAGAGAGAGGATGCTCTCATAGATGTAGGTCTAGCAAAGCGTGTCAGCTTACTGGGTCCGGATCTACCAAGTTCGAGCTCCTCCACATGTGCCTGGCTTGGGTCTGCCTGCTGTGTTCAGCTGCTTCTTACTGGTGCAGCATGCCAGGCCTGGGCTCTGGCTGAAAAGGTATTTGGCAAGGGCTTGAGGAAAGGCTCACCCATGCAGCGCCTGGGCTGAGGCTGGTGCGGTCAGACAAGCGTAGTGGAATGTGTCACATACATGTGGTGGCGGTGTCAGAGGGCACCCAGAAAGTCTTACACACATTCCGGGCCTGGGCTGGGGGTAGAGGGCTCACACGAACACAGTGGAAGTTCTCTCACACTTGTCATGCCTGGGCTGAGGCTCGAGGGGTCGGTAGGGCATGTGGAAGGTCTCACACAGACGGCAGACGGCAGACCTGGGCTGAGACTGGAGGGGACCCAGATGCTTCTGTCAAAGACCTGAACACAGCAGCCTCCCACAGGCCAATGTCCCCCTCCCCTGCCCTGCATTGGGCCCATCTGGCACTGTGCTGCTTGGAACAAATTGTTCACAGTTTAAAAGAACCTTTTTCCTTTTTTTTTTCTTAAGATTGAGGAAACCTAGAGGATCTAAACTCTTAACTGCTATACCATTGCTGCACTCTCTTTGTGCACTTTGGGGCTTGATTTTAAAACAGTACTCCACAAGTTATGGGTTCTCAACATGGAAACCAGACCTGAGTAATATTAAATATGAGCCTTTTATTACCAGGCCTAGGACCGCTTGACCATATTCACACAGGAGAGGACCAAATGGCCAGAAGCCTTAGAAGTATAGAAGTTTTAAAGGTAGTAACCACATACTGTTTGGCAAAGAAATTTGTCATTTACCATAGAACAGTACCTTTATGGATAGCGTGACCATTACTCAGCATACTTTTTTCTGGGAGCATTGTTTTCTGGGAACTCTCAGTCTATTGATGATGTATCAATGATACACCAAACCTCCTTGTGGTCTTCCAATGAAGCAGGGTAACAAAGTTTAACAGTAATTTTCTACATTTAGTTTTATATTAACTCATCACATCGCACTAGGTCCTTTATGGTGGGCTTAGAATGTGGCATAAATGCCACAAAAGAAGAAAACAAGAAATGTTTTTATATACATCTCTAAACATCTATGGTTCTTGAAACTCTCTTGTTCCCATTTTGAACTCAATCCAACTTTATTTACCCAGTTAGGCTTCCTCAAGCCTCTTTCTCTCATGATCCTTTTATCTCCCTGGCTTTAGTGAGCCTGCATCCTCAAGTTTTACACCTAGTATTCCAGTACCAATGTAAGCCTGTGTATATTACTAGTACTCCAGTACCAATGTAAGCCTGTGTTTATTACTAGAATTCCAGTACCAATGTAAGCCTGTGTATATTACTAGTATTCCAGTACCAATGTAAGCCTGTGTTTATTACTACTATTCCAGTACCAATGTAAGCCTGTGTTTATTACTAGAATTCCAGTACCAATGTAAGCCTGTGTATATTACTAGTATTCCAGTACCAATGTAAGCCTGTGTTTATTACTAGTATTCCAGTACCAATGTAAGCCTGTGTTTATTACTGTTGGCTCTAACCAGTCCACTTCCCTCCCTTATGCATGTTCTTTGAAAGTGTTCCAGCTGTCAGTGCTTATCTTCTGATTGGGTACCAAATATAGGGGTCCTTTGGTGTCAGTGGGCTTGTTCTACCCAGTGAGAAAAGGCTGCAGGAATGAGAGAAAGATATATAAGAAGACAAAAGCTGCACTAGGTGGTGGCTAGTCTGCCTATTAGGCACGAGGAATCGACCAGCACAACATATCGGACCTTTATTCATACTTTTGCAACGTTAATAAGGCATGACACAAGGTTGCCTAGTTCTTAACCAGATAGAATGTTTATCTCAGGACTGAGTAGCTTGTTTGCTTTAGGCACTGGGGCCTAGTCCTGCCTGTACCACTTTGACCCATTTTCTTTCTTTCATGTCTCCCAACAGTTCTCAAACAACATAATGAAAAGTTTTTGTGTTTTATGCATTTTTTTTTTTTTAAGTATAGAAGAGGTTTTTTTTGCTGGCTCAGGTTGCCTTCAGGGCAGGTCTGGTAAGGCTTGAAGATTTGGGGATCGAACGACAGCATCCTGATTGATTTGTTTAATCAGTCACTCGCAACTGAGCTAATGGGCAGGCTCCCAAAAAGTTTTTAACTGACTCCTCTTCTAGGAAAATTCTGTAAGACACAGTTGAGATGCAGAGTATCCTGAATGAGTCTAATGAATTTTATTTACTATGGACCAGAAGTTCTTTTTTTGTGGGGGCAGTTTGGCAGGTTTATTCGAGTATATTGTACATATCAGAAAGTCGACCCAAAGGCAGGGATGCGACACAGGCTAGAATGCCTAAATCCCTGGGTTCCCAGAGACACTTTTCCCCAGGTGAGGAATGTGTGCTGTGTTGGCCACAGAAAAGGGCATGCAGGATTTTGCCTGTAATCCTAGTGCTATGAAGGCTCAGACAGCATGATCATTATGAGTGTAAGCTACTTAGTGAGACCATGTACCAAATAAGTAAGTAAAAGGATTTTTTAAATGTATTTTGGACAGTGTCTGCAGGGCCTACGGGTCTCACTACGTAGACTGGACTCATAGGGATTCTTGTTTTCAGCCTCTGAAATACTGGGATTACAAGCAAGCAGCACCACAGCCAGTCTCAATCACATTCTCAGCGTACCCCATGGGCAGGCCAGCACTGCAGGCCTGGGACTGAGCCTGAGTTGCTGCACTGGCTAAGCAGGTGCTTTAATCCACTGAGCTATCAGGCTGGCCCAAAAGATTTTAGAAATTGAAAATGAAACAGTATGGAAAGACGAACTGTTTGTGTCCATGTTTGTGTGAACTGATGGCTGTCCTCAGGTGCACCCCTTCATGCAGGATTTGCCAACAAAAGCCAAACTTTGCCAGGTGCTTCTGTTTGTTTGCATTCCAAAGCATTCATGAATTGAGGAAGTGCCTCGCCTGCTCTTTCCCACCTGACTTCCTCTTAGCTTAATGCTTTTGCTGTTCATCCTCGCTGGACCATGTGGCGGTGCTGTGCTCCTTTTTTGCTTCTCAGTATTGCTCCATAGTGACTTTCTGTGTGTCCATGAGCAAGTTGGCGGACAGCTGCTGGTTCCACCTTGGGGCCCTCGGGAATAATGCTGCGTGAATATTTGCATGCGTGTCTTGCTGGGGACCTAGTTTCCATCTCTCCGGGGCAGATACCTCGGGACTGCTGAGTCACGTGCTGATGCTGCATTTCCCTCCTTGAGAAACTGCGGAAACACTCATTGAGAGCTGCAGGGCTTCCTTCTCACCAGCAGTGTGTGAGGATGTGGGCTCCTCTTCGTCCTCCCAGCACCCTCGTCATGCCCTTGTGTACATGGCTTTATCCTTTCACTCATCCTAGTTATTCCTTCCTTTTGAGCAGTTCCTTCCCCTTTTACACTACTTATTGTAACTTTCTGGTTTTATTTACTGTTTATGTTTCACAGAGTTGTGAGACAGTAAATGTTTACACCGGTGGTTCTGACTCATTTGACTTTTGAGTATGGTGCATCCATTTACCTACCAACGCCTCTACAACGTTTTTATATTTAGTGTAATAGTCCATTGTATAAAAATTCACATCTTTTTTATTGATTCCTCAATTGCTGGACATTTGAATTGTTTCTAGGTTATAATCTTCTGGTTTACTGTTCTATTGTTTTCTTTTTGTGGTCCTGGGACTGTGTTTTGCCCTAAGTCCTATATACAGCCTATCTTCAGGTTGCATATGCTCTTACCATGTGTGTGTGTGTGTGTGTGTGTGTGTGTGTGTGTGTGTGTGTGTGCCAGTTAGGAGTAGACTCTGGGGTCTTATAACTGCTCGGCAAGAGCTCTTAGCTTTGAGTTACACCCCAGCCCTTTTAATTTTGAGATAGCCTATCATTAAATTGCTCTGACTTGCCTTCTAGTTGCGATCCTTCTGTTTCCACTGCCCCGAGTGCTGCAATAACATTGAAGCCTCTAGATTTTTATGTTTTTGATACAAGCTCTTTATGAATTGCAGTTATCCATTACTTAATCATGGGGCACATCCTGAGAAATGTGCCACTTGGTAGTGTTGTGGCAGAGCATCGCAAGGCAGGCTGATAGGCACACTGGATAGGGTCCTCTAGGATCCCTGTTCTGTCCCATTGTCATGCAGCACCTGACTGGAGGAGTTCCTATGCTGTGGTTTACCTTTCCATTTTCATCATGATAACTTTTGAAATGCAGAAACTTTTTTTTTAGGTAAATTTATTTTGTACATGCTCTTCTTTTTTAAAAAAAGATGTTTAAAGTGCACTAAGCTCAACTGCATATGTTATAGGATAATAATATCATTAAGCTTCTCTTTTGGAGGATTAATAACTCAAGTTTTCAGACCAAAACTAGACAAAAAGAAGGGCTACAAGGGTAGCCAACATTTTGGCCCTAGCCATTTACAGTCAGTGAGGAACCAGGACTTAAGAGAACCTATACTGTAACATCCTGTAACTCAGTGATGCCCCACATTTTCTGATCAAGGAGATTACAGGGCCACAGAGGAAAGTGCTCAACAATATATAGTGCACCTAAGGAGAGTCACCTAGAGAGAACATTCTCTGAGACTTTCACAGAGAACAAATTGGTCAAGCAATGTCCGTGACTTGTCCACATGGCTGACAGTGACAAAGGATCTACAAACTGTGGTTCAGGGTTTTGGGGTAAATCCTGAGCCTGAGAGGATTTCACTGACCTTGTGAGATACAAACATTACATATCTTATTATATAGGTCTTGTTTTATTTTGTTCTTAACCATCTAGCAGAAAAGTGTAAAAATGAGGTATAAAAATTAAAGCCATATTAATATGCTGAGCTGTAAAAGGCTCAAGTGAAGAACTTCTGACAGCCGGGTATGGTGGTGCATGCCTGTAATCCCAGCACTCGGGAAGCTGAGGCAGGAGGATTATTGTTAGTTCGAGACCAGCCTGAGCTATAAAGTGAGCTTAAGGCCAGCCTGAACTGCACAGTGAGACCCTGTCTCAAACAGAAAAAACAAACAAACAAAAAAAAAAAGAACTTCTGACATTGCCAGTCCTACAGATAATGCACTGCTGTTATGGACTACTGGACTATATTGGATTATTTTGCTGAATTCACATACTTGTAATATTTAAATGGCAATGGAAGCCCATCTCTGACAAAAGTAAACAAAAAAGGGGGATATAAATGAAGGATCATTTTGTATCTGTATATATGTAACAAAATAGGATAGATATACAGCTACTTTCTCTAAATTTAATGAAAAAGCTTTGTGTGAATAGTGTTGACAGGATATCATGTGTGCATTTTGTACTATGAGTAACTACTATGAAGATAACAATATGCAATGTATTAATTATTGTGACTGTCCTACTACCCTGTTTTGAAACTGTTTCATGGTTATTTCCTTTTGAATAAAATTAGCATAAAAAATAAAATAAAAATGAAAAAAAGGAGGAGCATTCATTCAGGCAGATCAGAACATTCCTAGCTTTTCTGTTGGCTCCCTGGTAAGATGGGGACAATGGGCTCTGAGAACTGTGTCTGTTGGTTGCCTTCTTGTTTCTTTGATTGACTGCTGAGGTCTGCATTGATTTGAGAGAGTAGTTAAATAACAGGGGTGAGCAAATCTTACCCTTCTACCCTTTAACCAGAACTCTATGTTTTCATTTTAATGGGCATATAATGTATATTGAGAATACTTATGTATTTGCATAAGTGCAGTAATAATGTACTTGTGAGTACAGCCTGCAATTTCAGGGCATGTAGACCACGTGTAGTGTTTAGATGAGGTATTTGGCACATCTTTCATCTCAGATGTGTCTCAGCTCTCTGGGGTGGAAATATTCAAAATCGTCTTCAATAGCTGTTTTGAAATATTGAGTGAATTGATTTCAAGTGTGTAGCTACCCCATTGTGTGATACAAGATTAGAACATTTTCTGTTTATCTGCAGTTTGTGTTGTTTTTGCATAACAGGATCTTTTGTTCCTAGAACTGAAGTCAGGACCTTGCGTTTTTGAAGTAGATCCTGGTGCTATATCTCTAGCTACCCCTCAACTACATTTTTAAACTAATTTTTGTTTTGTTTTGAAATTTTTTTTGGTACTGAGGATTGAACTCTGAACCTTGTGCTTCCCAGGAAGGTGCTCACTTTACTTAGGTATCTCCCTGGCTCCTATTCTCCCCATCGCTTTCTGAGACATAATATTATTATATCATTCAGGCTGGCCTTGACGTTGCTGTGTGGCCCCGGGTGGCTTTCACCTCATGATGACCCCTGACTGTGTCCCCTGAGTGCTGGGACCACAGGTGTGCACCCCCACACCATTGCTCAATGAAAGAATCTTGTGTACAGTTTCCTTCAGGGTTCAAATAGGTGGGTGAAGTGAATGAAGCATGTCAAGCACACTGCAGAGCACACTAGACGAGTCCTGTCTAAGCCGGTGCTGTCCATGTCCACAGGGCCATTGCAAGCTCACACTGTTCAGAAGTGAGTGTGCTGGCCAGCTTTCTGGTACAGTCACAAGACATGCAAATTATAAATTTCCAAGATGAAAATTTTCCTTGAATTCCCAGCTTCGGCAGTTGAGGTCTATGATCAGGTGGGTGCTTTGTTTCTTGGCCTGTGATGGGGCATAGCAGCATGGTAGCTTCATGTGAAAAAACAGATCCACTTTTTTTTTGGAGAACTGGGAGAAGAGCTGAGGGACTCCAACTCTGTCAGGCAATGATCAGTACTATGAGTAAAAATGAAAGAGAACCAGTGGAAGAGAACTAGGCTGGGCTGGGTGTGGGTTATGTCTAACCTGGGACTGGGGAGCACTTGCTGAGGAGTATTGTGAGCAGTGTGTGAAGGAGGTCATAGGGGCTGCACAGCCTTAACAGCAGGAGGCCAGGTGCAGGAGAGGCTGAGGCACAGCCTGTTCTCTGAGGAGGGAGCCTCCCTGATGGGCTTGGGGAGCCAAGAGGATGCCGAGGAGGCTGGCCTGAGTGAGCAGGAGGAGAAGGCAAAATCGATGTGGCCAGGGGTAATGCTGGGCCATGTATCCCTTAGGATGACATGGGGTATGATGCTGAGGTTGTGAGGTTCACAGAGCATGTGAGCCACTGAAGGACGCAGTCCACTTTGAGTTCACCAGGTACCATCTAGCTGTTGGCTGGGTAGATTGCACGTGTGGCCTGGCATGGGGTGTGTCCACAGGACTGTGGCAGATCTGGTGCTGAGCAAGTTTGATGTGGCCTTAGTGTCACATATCCATAACTGGATACATGCATGAGCCTGCAGGACGGGTATGTGGTGTGCCCCTCCCAGCCTCCACTTGTAATGGAGCTCAGCTTCCGGGCAGGAAGAGACTAACTGTTGGGTAGCAAGGTTGTAGCTGTTCTGGCCTCTCCTAGCAACGCTTCCTTCTTGTCTCCTCTGCTGGCCCCTAATGAGGAGACATAGAATCACCACTGCTAAGGGAACGGCAGCAGGAAGCATGGCTTAGTAATGATTTCAAAAGCTACAGGGGAGGCTCTTGGCCTTAAGTGCCCACAGGACCTTAGGTTTCAAAGTAAGCCAGTTAATACCGAACAAAACACACTGAATGGGAAAGCAAATTTTCACTTCATAATGCAGAAACTACCAACTAACTTCTGCCTGGTGATAACCAGTCAGGAATGGGCAACTGACCTCAAAGCAGCAAATTTCTCCAATTACATAATTTCTTGGTTTTTCAAGAATGGTTCCTAAGAGTTTTCCCATCATCTGACCTCACCAGACATTTCAGACTATGGTCTGAAGCTGTTCCATTTAATCACTGAAGCTTCCCACAGGCTCATCAAAATGGTAATGCATCTAGGCTTATCTCCTAACAGATGGAAGAATCAGGGCCGTCCCCCTGATAATGATGACAGTAACACATAAATATAATACTCTGCAGGGGATGGCCTATGTCACTGAATTCCCTCAGTGACAGGAGCATCTTCTGTCCCAGGAGGATCTTCTGTCCCAGGAGGAGACTCTCCAGTCACCAGGAAGTCCAAGGCATGATAAGACTCTGGGAACTATTGACCTTCCCCGCCAGCGAGGAGAGTGCTGGGGACTGAGGGATGCAGCCATTGTGGGGACAGGCAAAGCCCTCAAGGATATTCCTGGCACTCAGGGTTTGGAGCCTGCTGGACTGGGAAAGAGAACACAGTGAAGTAGGTGGGGGATACCAGAGAAGTCAGTGAAGCTTCCCTCAGGCCTCATCAGGGCATGCACCCACATGCTGGGTAATATCCTTCATAACAAACTGGAGAACTTCCAGGAAGCACAGCAAACAATCCTAGAAAATTGAGCTCAAGGAGGGGCCATGGGATCCCAATGCATAGCCAGCAGGTCTCAGGCAGAGGGCACAAGCTCTCTGGTTTCTGAGAAAGGGGTGGCCTTCAGTGCTGTGCCCTTACCCTGTGGGGTCTAACGTGACCTTCAGGTGTAATGTCAGAATAACGTGAGTTAGTGAACAAAAGACCTAAGTTGTTCCCATTTGGAAAGTATCATCTTCTAGAAAAGAAGCTCTTCTGGGGCCCTGTGACCAGTCATGCCTTCACTGTATGGAAAAACCCTTCAAGACCACAGGAATTGTCTTGGCCTCCAGGTCCCTAGACTTCCTTCCCTGCCCCTCTGACAGATCCACAATTTCATGAGCCACTATGAAGTCCTTGCCACCCCAAATCCAATTGTGCCACGCTGTTCATCAGCTTTGAGTGTGGAGGAGGAAAAATGCTGCATCATATCCCAAGTCTGGTTTTCCTAAGGCAAAATGCCTAACATATTGCCAAGTCCTTTCACATCATGCTTACGAAATATACTGTTTTCCTCTTGTGAAACACAGCAAGTGGGAATATGAGAGAATATGCTTCCAGACCTCTTCCAGTCCAGGATGCTATCAGACAGTCCCTGGCTTACACAACAGGTAATAGCAGGTATGTGACATTCCCCTGAAGTTCCAGCAAGAGGGGGCACACAGGTTTGGGCCCAGTCTGGATAGAGTTTAACACCTCAAATTGCACGTCTCCTTTTCAAATCTCTTCATAAGTTCTGAAGAAAGACAAGAGTATCAAAAGGCTAATAGAACGAATAGGAAATTTAATGTGACCTGAAATTCAGATGCAAATATATCATATCATAATCACAAACCAATCAGAATAGCTGAGAAGATCTGCCACACTGCTGCAGGATTTTAAGTGGCCACCAAAAGCGAAACGGGAGGATTCCTTTGAGGTGCTGCCAGCCCAGTGGATCCTGTCCAAAGCCTGAACCCCACACAAAGGGCTCTGGGTTTACACATGTGCTTGAAACTGGTGAGCAGCCAAGTGAGTCTGAAGGCAGTTTTGCAAGGTAACAGCCACAGGGAAGGGAAGTCTAGAGGGGAACCACTTAAGGTGAAGGAAGCTTATTTCCCTTTTGTTTCACCATCAGAATAGGAAACAACCAGCTGACAGTTCTCAGCTATGATGTACTTACTATATATATCAGATCTGTTCTCTCCCTTCCATCACTTATGACCTTTGGGGTGGATACTGCGATCCTGCCCATTTATCAGATTGAAAAGCAGAGACGGGTACTCTTTGTGAAGAAAATTTATGTGGTACAATACAGTATATTTAGAATGCCTGAATAGATTTGATATATCGATCATCCTTTATGAGAAAACCTTAATTTTTTGAAAAAATGTCTGCTTTAACCGATGAAGAAAATATTGGGGATGTCTTTTAAGGAGATTATTGGGGCTCTTTATTGATGCACAAAAATGGTCAGCATCTGTTCATCAATCAAGAGTCTTGTCCAGGGGCTGGAGAGATGGCTCAGTGGAATAAGTGCTTCCCTGGCAAGCGCACGAGCATGAGTTCAGTCCCTGGTTCTGCCAAGAAAAAAAAAAAAAGTCTTGTCTACCATACTCTACTCATTTTAATGACTTTTATTTAAGTATAAAGTAATTTTGGTACCAGGACACAATCAGCTAGCAGGAAAAAGCGTTCTTCTATATTTATAATTTAGAGATCAAATAAAAGGAACAGCTATTTCCAAGATGACATAAAAACAAAACATACACAGGACACATGAACATCTTTATAACATGAGAGTGCACTCAAAATTATTTCTGGCCAGGTTAAATTATAATGACATTTTTTTTTGAGTTTGTAACTATGAGAGTCTTCTCAGAACTTCTGTAAGACAATTAGCAGAAATCTCTTATAAGAGGAGTTTGAAAAGGGAATAAAGCCCTCTTATATTTAGTATGTTTTTTTCATTCTAATATAATGTATGAGATTAGAGTGGGAGCAAGCAAAGTGAGTGTAAGGAGTAGCGCACTTCAGTAGAGGAGCACTGACAGTGCACAAGTCCTGCATTGCAGGCTGTCAGGGAGAGAGTCTTAAGGGAAGCTGGGCTGCTTCCTGCAGAGGTGGCTGAGGGGCATGAGGGGAGAAGGAGGGCAGCAGCAGGCTCCACTGGAAAGGGCAATGGGCTCGCTTACTCAGTGAGATATTGCCTTGTCTTTAGCTTGATGGATAGCAGAAGTATGTGTTATTAGTTTTTTTTTGGATAGGATCCCAAAGTACTGTGGTTGTAAGGGAGGGGTTGTGAGAAATGTGAGGAATGTAGGACAGCCCAGATGAGGAGAAGGCAGGAGAGGGAAGAGAGAGTGTAAGGTATCTGTGTACACCCTGAAGTTGAAGAGGTTAGAAGGTGAATTAGGAGTAGCAGATATGGTTGGGAGGGTGGCATGCAGCTGTATCAGAAGGTGGCAGTGTCAGTGAGCACGGGGGCAGCAGCAGCTGCGGGGTCAAGGGCTGCCAGCTCTTTCACAGAGGGGTGGAGGGGAATCTGATCTGACCGACACAGATTGTTAGGCAGGGTAGCTGACTTGTTTTAAGGACCAAGTGGGAAAAGTGACTGTGGGACTATGCGAGTGGTGGCACTCCTATGGGATGTAGTTTGTTTTTTTGTTAGGCAAAAGATTTTAATGTAGGAGTTGTTTTTTTCTCAACTGAAACTTCAGTATTTGGGTTCACCTGCAGTACTGACACTTTGCTGTAAGTAAGGGGGTTTAGGGTTTCAATTGCTAGTCCACAGGATATTTCCAATCTTGAGCCAGGCCAACACCTATGAGAAGTAAGTAAATGTGGGAAAATGAGGCAGCTTGGGTGAGACCAAGGACAGACAAACAGAGGCCCAGGGGACAGGGGTGAGGGCTTTGGGGTATTGGAATATGGAACGCCAAAACTGAGACCCAGCTGAGCAGGAACACAAAACTCAGATCTTCTGGGGCCTGTGTGATTTAAGGGCTTAAACCCATGTGAAATGCTTTGCCTTAGATAAAAGGGGGGGTATAGAGGGCCAGTGGCCAAAACAAGGACTTGAGGAGTGTCATGTAAAGAGAGAAACACTTTCCTGAGGACTCTTGGACTTTCTCATTCATCCATAGATGTCCATGAGCACCTGGAAGTGCAGTTCCAGGCACAAGAAAGACCAGCATGGGGAAGGAGCAACAACTTCATGGACACTGACACATGGACATGCCAGCCCTGCTGAAAAATGCTTAAAGCCCAGCCAGGTGACGAAGGACAGGACCAACATCTTTGATGCCAAATGGTCATGGTATCTTTGTAACTTATACTTAAAATACCAAAGGCTGAAATGTACTGAGATGCAAGGAAAAGACATCCTGGATTCTCCTAGTACAGATTCCAGATGAGTTCACAGAAAGTGGACATTTCTTGTTTCCTAATGCCAGAACAGTGCTCAGCCCTTTGATGAAGCCAGCATTGCTGCACCACATGGAGGAGTCTTTGAGCTGATGCCTAAAGGCCTGCTCAGTCCCTATACTAGGCTCAGTATACTGTACTTTGTTTGAAAACCTAATCAATATAGACCATCTGGAGAGGTTTCCTCAGAGGGCTTGACTTTCCCAGAGCCAGCCCTAGAATCCTACCACTTGTCTCTTTTCTGTAAGCTGTTGGCTATTGAGTCCTCTAGAAGACTGACAGGATGACCAGGCCACCAGAAGGAAAATCAGGGTCCAGTGATGACCAGTGGCATGACGATAGGCCTCCTGCGAGACCTACTTTGAGAAGTCTTCTCCCTGAAGCCTTCTGGAACCCCATGTTACCTGCTCACTCCCTCCTCTGTCATAGTCAGACCTCCTTCTCTGGATGGCCCTTTCCGAAAATGACAGCCTGACTTATGTACACACAGCAGCATCCTCAAACACATGCCAGCACTTCACAGGAAAGCCAAACCCTGGGAACCAGTTTTGCATCAGGGGATCGGCTGGGATTAGGAGGGAGGTGCAGAGCCTTCTTGCACTACAGAATCTTCAGGCTGCAAGGCAGGGTGACTGTGGTAGGACAACTTGGGTTCAGGTGATAGGAATGCACCTGATCAGGGAAGGCAATGTCCATTCCCAGAGAGAGATTCCAGACAGCGCACGGGAGCCCTGCCCCCAGCCCACCTACCCTCCGGTACTTCCCACTGAAGGCTGCCATCTTGCAGGTGACATGACCCCCTGTCCAGGGATCTGCCCAAAGCCTTGCCCAGTGTCTTCCCAGGCACCACTCTATTCTTGACACACAGGGTTCTGTCCTCCAGTGTCCTCCAGACCCCTTGTTTCAGGGACACAAATCAACCATGACCTACGGTACAGGAAATCCATAGGATAGCCCTACAAAATTCAAAACAGAGAGTCTCAGGAATTGCTACAATTGGGACCTTTGCCTTAGGCCACGCTCAAACTAGGGAATACCATGGTGTCATATTTGAAAAGGACAGCAGGAGCCTTTGCACTACCTGGGCCACACCATGGTTTTCAGACAAACCCAAAATTTGTGGTGGGTGGTAATTGGGCTTCGGCCAATTACCAACTCAGCCCGGTGCCCTGAAGCACAGTAGCAGCCCACCACCCAGTTGTTCCTATGGGACCAGGATTGTAGAAGACAGTTCTGTGCAATCCCTAGAGGACAATTCACTTACAAATTCTGAGACCCACCCTCGGAATGCAACATGTTGAGTACTGTCCACCACTCATACTAACCCAGCAACACCTAGGCACCCTGAAGTAAAACCAAAGCCCTCCCATGGTGGTGCAATTCCATAGCATCCCTTATAATAGAGGGGAAAGGGAACTCGGCCCTGGGCAATTTAACAACTCAGCAATATTCTTGCACCCTGAAAGCCAACAGTAGGCCTCTGCCCCCATACCTACTAGTTTGACACCATGCCTGGTCTCCATAAACATGAAAGGGAAGGGAAACTCAGGCCTGTTCAATTTGCCAACTTGGCCAGCAGCAAGTCAGGCACCTTCCTCCTCTCCTGGGCCTACCAAACCCAGAGTGTGCAGGACATGTGTCTGTCCCACAGCGTCCTGGTGATGCCCTCCCTTGGCGCCAAACCTGTGAGGAAACTTTCTCCTCCGCAGTCACTGAACTCTATCATTGACAGTGACATGTTGATAAAGGCCAGAACTTTCAACACAGTTCCCAAGCATTATCACAATTCAAAAGCACAATGGTGGTGAAGGGCAGCTGTCCCGACCTCTGTTCACCATCATGGCCACTCATTGTCATCATGACGGGGAAGGGTATCTCTCTCCCTGGGAGCTCCCCAAAGGTACCACTTGCTGGAGTCCTGGTATATAAACATAGACCTCCCATGGCAATTCACAAACTGTTGCTCTTATGGGTGGTGCAGTAAGGAAAGGCTGCTCTTACATGTCTGAGTCCCAGTTCAACTACTGGCTTCACAATGATAAGGGTCTCTCTCTCCCTTCAGCAGCTGAGGCACTGTGTCATGAGAGCAATATGATGCAGAATGTAGCTTTCCCCTGAGCACTTGTGCAGTTTCTCCTCTGGTAGGTGCCATAATTTGTGTGGGCAACTCTACTGCACTTTGTGCATCAATTAGGCCACGTGCTGGCACCACAGTGAGGAAAGGTAGCTCTCTCCTGGGCAAAAATGGAACTGTTGCTCTAGTAGGTGGTATAATGAGCAAGGACAGGTCTCCCCTGCTCTGTTCACCATTTCCACCAGTTGTTTGGTTTGCACCATCAGTCACTCCTCCTAAGTGTGGTAGCAAAAGGTAATTCTCTCTTGGGCATATTGATAAGGCATCTTCTTATGGCTTACATAATGGAAAAATGGAAGCTCTCTCCTGCTCTGTTCAACAGTTTGGACACTTTCTGCTACCATGATCGTGAAGTGTAGCTTTCTGTGGGCATTTCTGAGATATGTGTTTTACTAACAGGCAGTTCTCCTAGGCTCTGTTCACCAAATCAGCCACTCACTGACACTGTGACAGGGAAGGGTAGCTCTCCCTGGGAATATCTGGCACTCATCTGTTCCACTGTACCATAATAGTGAAGGGCAGCTGTCCTGTGCTCTGTTCCCCCTTTTAGTTACTTGCTAGCTACAAGATGGGAAGAGCATCTCTCTAACCCCTGTACCAATGCAGCCATGATTATGTGGGACAGCTCTCTGCTCTGCCTCCTGCCCAGTGCACCTGGTGCTATAGCTGCCAAATTACTGACAGTCAGCTCTGCATCCCTCCAACCCCCGCGGCATCTTGTGTAGAGGTCAGCAATCTGGAGGTCAGTTCTGTGAACCCTAGATTCTGCAGCACGGCTTCCAACAATAGCATGACGGTGAGGGCACCTGCACACTTCACAGAACTCAGCTGACATCTGTGGGAGCCAAGGAAGGAAAAGGTGTGTTTTTGCTTCTTCCATCCCTGGGAATGCCTTGAGTGCTTCAATTGACAAGAAGAAGGTAATTTGCATCTTGGCCAGCCCAGGTAATGCCTTCTGCTGGCACAACTTGGGGCAAAAACCTGCATTTGAGTGTTCAACCTGCCCTTCTACCAGCACCAGTATTCTCAATAGGAGAATACTGCTGTGTTGACTGATGTGGCCACTTTCTGGCACCATGATAAGAAAGGGCATCTCTTCCATTTAATTTCTGGAATGTGTCCTTCTGTGGGCACCATAGAGAAAAGGGCAGCTTTTCCTGTTCTCTTCACCAGTAATGCTACTTTCAGGCCTAGGGGTTGGCAGGGAAGAGTAGTTTCCCCAGGTATTTTTAGGACTTGTCTTTTTGTCAGCACACCAGTAGAGACTCTCCCCTTGTGTGTTCACTAATTCAGCCACTCATGGCCAGGAATATGGGAAAGATAGGTCTCCAGTTGCCAGTTTCAATGCAGCCGTAATTGTGCAGGACAGCTCTCTGCTCTGCCTGCCCAGTGGCAGTGAACCTATAGGTACCAAATTGATAAGTCACCTGTCTATCCTCCTAACCCAGGGGATGTGTGGCACAATGGTTAGGTTTCCCAAACTCAGTTCATAGAGCCTGTACTACAGCACTCAGCTACAGCATGATGGTGAAGGAAGGGCACCTCTGTACTCTGCAGAGCACAGGAAACAACTTCTGCAGGCACCAAGGTTGTAAACACCATCATATTGCTTGTTCCATCCCTGGGAACGCCTTTTGCATGTGCCAAATAAAACATCATTTTGCATTTCACAGAACCCAGGTGACTCCTTCTGCTGATACCAAGACTGGGGAAAAAGTGTCCACATCAAAGGGCCTGGCCCCAGCCTCCTGCCAGTTCCTTGTGTGCTTGCCATGGAAAGCTCTCCCCTGCTGTGTGAACCAGTTTGGCCACTTGCTGACACCGTGTTAGGGAAGGGTGTTTTCTCTGGGGCATTATTGCAGCTTGTCCTCCCTTGGGCATCATATGAGGCAAGAGCCACTCTCTCCTGCCCAGTGTACCAATTCGGGACCTCGCTGACACCATGTTATGGAAGAGTATCTCTCCCCTGGACATTTCTGGAACTCATCTGCTGTGAGTACAATAATAAGGTAGGGCAGCTTTGCCCTGCTGTCTTCACCAGTTCAGCCAGTCACTGGGGCCATGATGGGGAAGGGTAACTCTCCCTTGGAACTCATCCTCCTAGCTCTAGTCCTCTGCTCAGCAATTAGGACACTCACTGGCACTATGATAGGCAAAGCTGGCTCTCCTCTGGGCATTTCTGGAACTTGCCCTCTTGTGGGCAGTATAAGAGGTAAGGCGGCTCCCCTGTGCCTTTTGCACCAATTGAGGCACTCACTCATATCATGTTATAGAAGGGTTGTTCTCCCTGGGGCATTTCTTGAACTCTTCCTCTTATGAGCACAGTAATGGTATAAGGCAGCTCTGCCCTGCTCTGATCTGATCAGCTAGTAACCTGGGCCATGAGAGGAAAGCCGAGCTCTCTCCTGGGCATTTCTGGCACTCGTTCTCTCCTTGGGACTGTAATATGGAAGGGCAGCTCTCCCTTGCTCTGTTCAGTAACTCGGCCACTCACTGGAATTATGATAGGGAAAGGTAGCTTTTCCCTGCATATTTCTGAAACTTGTCTTCTTGTGGCCGCCATAACAATGGGTAATGGTAGTTCTCACTTCTCTGTTCACAAATTCTACCACATGCTAACACCATAATAGGGAAGGCTAGCTCTCCCCTGAGGTTTCTGAGACTCTGCCTTTCGAGATTGACATACTAGCGCAAGGCAGTTATACCCCAGTTAGCTCAATTCTGCCACTTGCTGATTCCAAGATGGGGAAGGACAACTGTCAACTGTCCAACCCCCAGTACCAATGTAGCCATAATTGTCGCTGGGAGCTCTCTGCTCTGCCTACCCAGTGTTCCTGGTGCTATAGTTGCCAAATGACTGAAAGTCAAATCTGCTTCCCACCAACTCCAGGCACACCTGCAATAGGAGTTAGGATTCCAGAGGTCAGTTCTCTGACTCCTAGAGCCAGCACCACAGCTTCAAACACCACCAGGATGGTGGATGGAACTTCTGTACATCAAAAGTCCAGTCAACACTGACTGCAGCAGCCACGAAGTGAAAAGTTATCTTTCTGCCTCTCCCAGCTCAGGAGTGGTGCCTTTCCATGGTACAAAGATAAAGGCAATTTTGCATCTTGTCCAGTCCAGGTAACACCTTGCGCCCCTGCCAGGATTAGATAGAAAGCTGTGGCCATCGGAATTCCTGACCATGCCTTCAATGAAGGCTATGCTGATTAAGTGATATATACTGCTGTGTTGATCAATACAACCATTTGTTGGCACCAAGATAGGGAAGTGGATCTCAGCCCTTGGCATTTATGGAGTTTTCATTTGTGGGCACCATAACAGGAAAGGGTAGCTCTGTCCCCTGCTGGGTTCACCAATTGGGTCACTGGCTCCTGATAGGAAAGTGTAATTCTTCCCTGGGCAATTCTGAGGCTTTTCTTTTTATTGGTACCTCAACAGGTAATGGAGCTCTCCTTTGCTGTATTCACCAATTTGGCCTTTGCTGGCCCCCAAATGGGAAGGGACATCTCTACAACACCCACTACCAATGTAACCATAATTGTGTATGACACCTGTCTTCTCTGCCTACCCATTGCAACTGGAGCGCTAGGCCTCAAATTACTGAAAGTGAGCACTCCATCCTAGCAAGCCCAGAGCACGGCTTGCACACTAGTTAGGACTCCGAAGATCAGGTCCAGAAGCCCTAGGTCCCTCACCACAGTTTCCAACAGCACCATGATGCTGGGCACCTCTACACCTGGAAGAGCTCCAGTGACACCTTATGTTGGCATCAAGATTTTAAAGGCATCTTTTTGCTTTCTGCTTTTGGGATGCCTTGAGAATGTGCCAAGATTAAAGGCAATTTCAGATCTCATCCACCCATGGTACACATTATGTTGAAGCCAGAAATGGGGAGAAATCTGTCTGCATCAAAGTGTTAGACCCTCCCTCCAGCCAGTTCCATTCCTGTGAAGGGCAGCTTTCCTCTACTGTGTTAACCAGTTTGGCCACCTGCTGGCACCGTGATCAGGAAAGATAGCTCTCCCATGGTCCCTTGAGAAGTAGTGTTTCAATGGATATTTCTGGAATTAGTTCTATCTTGGGCACTTTAATAGGCAATGTAGCTCTCCCCTGCTGTATCCACCAATGTGGGCTATTTGCAGCATGATAAGAAAGTCGATGCTCTCCCGTGGTCATTTTTGGAGCTCCTCCTCCGGAGGGCACTATACTAGGCAAGGGCAGCTCTCTTTGTGTTCATCAAGTCCGGTATTCATGGCACCATGAAAGGGAAGTGTAGCTCTCTCCTGGGCATTTCTGGAGCTCGTCCTCTCGTGGGCACTGTAATAGCTAAGGGCAGCTCTCCCCTGCTCTGTTCACCAACTCAGCCCCTCACTAGCTGCATATTAGAGAAGGGCAGCTCTTGGCGTCACAATGCAGGTGATGCCTTCTGCATCCCTGTGGTTATGATGTTTGGCAGCTCTCAGTCTCCTGAATCCCAGACAATTTCTCCCACAGGCACCATGCTCGCCAAGGGCACGGGACTCATTAGTAGTCTCTGCACAGCAGTCTCTGTACAGTACACAGTCGTGGACATTATGGGGATGAATTACAGCTATTTGTCTCTGAAAACAAGGCAAGCATTTCTCTACCCACTCTAGAGTAAAAAGTCTAGGAGCCCAGTCCATTTGCCAAGAGGTCTACCAAGCATACTGACAGTTCAGGGCAACTCCCCTCTTCCTACAGCATGGTCAACATCTTCTCAACGTTCCCTAGCAGTGGAGGGCAGGGCATTGCTAGTTTGTGTCTGTACCACAACTTTCACTAAAGCCTTGGAGGTAGGGTACAGTGAATGGTGAACTGCTCTGAAATAAATTTACGTGTGAGGGAAAGGCGCTCAGTGCATTCCTAAAGGGGTCCTTAGGGACAGCGCCATCACCATTCCGGAGAGCTCTCCGACCCCTATAGCCACGTGCAAATGATCCGTACAGTTCCTAAAGGTGAAGGAAGAGATTTGTTCGCCAGTGTGCATACAGGTCTTTCACAGCAGCTTTGGTTGTGGGGTGCAGCGAACGGTGCTATATATGCCCTCGGTGCCAGGAAGGCGGGGGCGGTCCGAATGGAGAGCTGCTTGAGATGCTCTGGGGCAATGCCTGTGTGAAGAGAGCCCTCTTTCTGCTTCCTGGGCTCTGTCTACCGTCAAGCAGGCGTTAACGGCCATCCAGGGTGGAATGTGTTCCACTGGGACTTCCTGTAACCGCTGCACTGCACTCGGCGAGTGCACGTGTCTGGTCCACGTTTTCCCTGAAAACTGAATTTACCAAATGCTGAGTGCCTGTGGGGTGAGAGTCTTGCATGCTCTCTTGGCGTGTCTCTCCCTGCACGCCCCTGGATTTTCTACCATGGACTGTTGATTTCATGTAACTGGAACAGAAAAGTAATCCCGAGGGCAGAAAATGCCTGACCTGGGCTTTGAACTCTTAATCCTGACCACCACAGGGTGATCATGAAGCACCATTTCTGACCTCTGTTTTACCCCTTCACCTTCAATCCCCATTATCAGGAGCTTTGGGACATGCAATGGAATAGGATACACCTGCAGCTCAGAGTGTGGTTTTGCACTCCACATCAGGTTCCTCAACCTGTTCCACTGGGGTTGTAATAAATCCTGCATGGTGAAGGACGTCTGGAAAAGGCCAGGCAACATCAGGGGGCACCCTTGTTTTTGGGCACGTTCTTCCAAATCTACCTTATCTTGAATGCTACATACATAATATGGCAAGCAGTCAGTCCCCAAATAAGCTCTTAAGTGCTGGAGAACAGGAAGCAATTCCGCATTTCCAGTGGTAGTGCAATCAGTCTGGAAGCAAGAGGAGTATTGAGGGCCATGGAGAAACACTGACCAATGACAAGAGGGGCCAGACAGGTGAGAAGGCAGTAGCAAATTTTAAAATTCACTTTAGATTTAACATACATAAATGGATAAGTGTGATTCTGCCTTTGAGCAGCCGATTGTGAACAAGGATGTGCTTTTGCTGCATCAGAGCCAAGGTCACTGGGGCTTTGCTTGTTTGATGTGCTGGACATCGAACCCAGGGTCTTGCCTTCCTCCTGTCTCAGCCACCCTAGAGTGCTGGCATTACAAATGGCCTGTGCCACTGTGTCCACCTATGAGATGTTACAATAATTTGAGAATCTACACAGGTGCCCCTATGGTCCATTACTTGTAAAGCATTTCAAATTTGCATTTCCTGATTTTATTGTTACAAGTCATGTTTCATTCAAAGATGGTGGACTCATGGGAAAGTAACCCTGTTTAACAAAATGATGAGTCTTTCCATCTAGAGCCCAGGAGCAATACCTTCTGGTTATTTCTACCATTCCCAATGTAGGTTCAACACCACTGTTGAAGGAACAACACAGAGAGGAGAGACAGAGAGAGAGAGAGAGAGAGAGAGAGAGAGAGAGAGAGAGAGAGGCAGAGAGAGAGAAAGAGACAGAGAGAGAGAGAGAGAGAGAAAAACAGACAGAGAGACACACAGAGAGACAGAGAGATAGAGAGACAGAGAGTGACACAGAGAGAGACAGAGAGACAGGCTCTACACCCTGATCTCTTTAGATGAACTGCTCAGACCTCACCAAGAGGCCTCCATATGGAGGAGCCTTTTTCTGCTCTCACACCACAGGACAGTTGTGGGAGATACAAGCTCAGTGTTAGTGAAGCTGTGTAAATTGCTTGCCTTGCTGTGAGCTTGAGCCTTAGAGCACTGCCCTCTCCCTAGGCCTCTCACTGCCTTCTCACAGGTGTGCAGCTCCTTACAGACAGAGACATTTCTATCTTCCCCACAGTGTGAATCATGCAAACTCGAATGCCAAATTCACTGATGGTACAGGTTGCAAATGAGATAATTCAATACAGCTTTGATAGGACTTGAAAACAAGTTTATTTGCCTAGAAGCAAAGCCCATAAAAATTAAAATATGAAAATAAATACAATTTCCTTTAGTGGACATTCCACTCAAGAATAAAAGTAATGTATAACACAAAGCTTCACAAAATGAAATGTCTTGCACTTGTATGGGGAAAACTTGCGATGGTTTAAACAATGTAAATTAGAGGCCGGGTGTTGACTCAGCAGAATAAGTGCTTCATTGGCGAGTATAAGCACCTGAGTTCAATCCCTGGTTCCACCAAAAAAATGTAAAACACATGCTTTTACCTTTAAACTCTCAAGTTACTCATTCTTCTTTTACGTTTAGTTTTACAAGTGCAAAACATTTTAGAACTTAATTTGAAATTTGTTTGTCTTTCCAATGTCCTGCAAAACTAAAGCCAGATGCCATTGGAAATGTCCAGAAAGGGTCCCTGTACAGATGTGGACACATAAACTATGTTTGCACAGGTTAAGCAGAGACGAGCACTAGGTTGGCTTCCTTCCGAATCTAAAGAGGACAATGGGGAGGGAGGCAGAAACAGACCAGAGTGACCAATTTATGCAGATAAATGGTCAGCCCTTTGATTCGGTCACCTCATCTGTGTAAACAGTCCAGAGTTACATAAAAAGTCTGTAAGGTAGGGGAAAACATATGGATAACAGTCCTTCCCTTCTGTTGACGAATGTGGTCTTCTCAAATTACCACAACATTTGACTGATTCTTTTGGAGTTTTTCTTCATACAATCAGTAAAAATAAAGCAAAACTAGAGTTAGTCCTCAGTGATGTTGGTTCTCCCCCTATCTGGATACCATTTAATGAATGCTTATACTTTGCTGGAGAGTGGTTCAGTTATGTACATTATCATACTGCATAATATGTCTCTTCTTACAGAGAGACATGGTGACCACCACGTCAAGGATAATTGAAACCGAGGCCTACACAGGTGCACTTACCTAAGTCAACAAGGGGCACGCAGGAATGCTTGAGAACCAATTCCATGAGATTTGCAATTTTGTTTACCATTTTTTTTGTATAATCACCTGCTACTGTATTCTAAAGTAATGGTTTCTGACTTTCATGATAAACTGGTCAAGCACAAACACCAGATCAAGATATAGGCTTCAAAATGTAACACCAGAGACAAATATAGTTTGGAAAACCTGTGAATGATTGTGGATGTTTTTTGCATAAGCAGTGCCTAATGTTGCTTCAGACCAAGAATATGACACTCTGTCCTAACAAAAATGAGTTTATCATAAATTGCCCACTCAAAAGTTTAATCCTCACATGCATCAAATCCTGGTTGAATTCCTACTCTGTGTAAAACAAGAACATTAAAAATCAGAGCAAGAAAAGAATTACTTGTCAAGAGGCAACTCTATATTGGTCTCTTCAGTTTTGAGTTACCATTCTAGCCAGTATACCAAACACTCAAATTCTTCACTCTTATTTAATTATCTAAATAGGCACTTGCATATTAATAAATCTTTATTACAAGGAATATTTCTATTTGTTGAGACATCTATTAGTTGTACATGTTCATTCAAGGGTGAATTTCGTTTGTGTTAATAGCTACACTGCAGTACAGGTAAACCTCAGTAGTTCTAAACTTGAAGCTCATTGCATGTTTCTTTCTGGTAGCAACTACATCTTGCACAGGATGCATAACATCTGGGCCAGTTGTATACTGTTCACATTACTCCATCAAAGTAGGCCTGTCACAACTCCCTGGGCTCTAGGTGTACACTGGGGAGAAATGGCAGTGGGAATGAGGACAACCTACACAAGAGACAACAGCTGAGTGGAGAAGAAAACCTACCCAGGAAAAGCAGAGTGTGCCCTGGAGAGGTGTGGGTTTAGCCTGTGCACCCAGCAGCAAGTTAGCATGCTGTACCAGCAGGCTTCCAGAACCTCCGGGTTCTTGGGCTGGCTGCACCCTTCACATGCAATTAATTGCTAGTTTTAGCTGCTCCTGACACATCTCTCTCTCCTGTTTTATAAATGATGGCTGTTAACTTGATGGGGGAAATCTGTGTTTGCCAGGGCCAGGGGCTATAGCTCAGTGGCAAAGAGTCTGCCTGGAAACATGAGGCCCTGAGATGAATTCTCAGTGCTAGAAATAAGTAGGAAATCTGTGGTTGAAGAATAGACTTCAAGAATACCCAAGGATGGTCACTTACCAGTCTAGCTGACAACTGTCAGAAGTAGTTGGCGATTTGAATTTTGTAGCTAACCTCCTACTATGGCATTGATTTTCAGGCACCTGGTGGTTACACTCTTCTGCTGGATGTTCAAGACCAAGTTATAGTGAGAGCCATGTGAATCAATTTCCACTATCTGTCAAGGTCCCTTCATGTCCTCACGGAATCTTCTTAGAATGAAGTACGGCACTTCTTAGATCTTCTGTTACTGACAGTATCTGGATGAACTGTGGCTGTTGTTTGACTAAGTTGCTTTCTGTGAAATCATCATTAAAAACTTATTTGAGTTATTGGGCACTGGGTCTCGCTATGCAGCTCCAACTTGTAGAAATCTTCCTGTTTCAGCCTCCTCTAGCACCGGGCATGCACAACCATGCCCAGTTTCAGCGGCTGGCACGATGTGTACTTCCAGGATTGAACCCAGGTCATTGTGCTTGACAGGCAGCTCTCTCCGCACCCCACTCTGAACTTCTTGAAATATTTTTGAATCTGCTTTGGCACAGTATACCTCACTGAATCACTTTTCCTCTGTGGTCTCATTCTTATTTAGAAAATCAGAGACTCAACTAAGTTATAAGATGTTTAGCGAAGTTTTTCTTCTAGCATAGGTTTTCACTGACCTCAAGGGAGATTGGATCAGTAGAATAAGTGTTTGCCTGGAAGGAGTAAGGATCCAAGTGCAATCCCCAATTCTGCCAAAACAAAACAAAACAAAAAACCAAAAACAACAACAACAAAAATGTATGTAATCTCTAAGTTCTTGATCTCCAATTCTCAGTTTTGGCACATCCAGAAGAGAAGTTTAATAACATTACACTGTAATGCAGGCAGTGAGCTACCTTACTAAGATATTATTATTATTGTGTGAGTATCAAACACGTTAGAACAGAAAAAAGAGAACTTTTATTTTCTAAGAACTCTGGATATCCTAATATGGAAATCTCTGTAGAATGTGAACAGACAACAGTTGTACATTTTTTCATGGAAATTAGAAATCAAGGGCTGGCCAAATAGTCCAGCAGATTTTGTTTTTGCAATTGAATTTCAATCATGCAATGAGAAACCTGTATCTTGTTATTTTGCAAGAGCCTTTACCCTCAAATAATTCACTGTGAAAACAGAATCTAATTGAATTAACTTGTCTGACAGATACTATGACAGTATCATCCAAAAACTATCCTAAAAGTCAGCTGGAGCCATTTGGTATTACCAAATGAAATCTAAGTCCTTTAAGATTGGTCTCAACACTTGGGAGTAATTTGTCTTTGTTGCATCAGGGCCTCCCACACAAGAACACAGCATTGCTTGAATCCTTTCAGGCTAGCAACTTAGCACTTTTGCTAAGTGAGTCTGTGGCGTCCAGAAGGCTATGCTTTAAGCCAGTCATGCTGGAGCATAACAAAAATATCCTTGCTTATGTCTCAAAGCCCTTTAAATTGTTTCTTCATGTATTTCTTTGTTCATATAGCCCGAATCAGTGACACCGGCAAAACTTAGAGATCTCTTTGCAGCCTATGGATACAGCTTCTATTTCACTGCCTTGGTGCTGGGCCGGTGAGCTCCTTGGCTGATGCTCACACTGCAAGTGATGCAGTGGTGAGAGCCTCTGTAGCCACAGAGCTCGCCATGTAATGGGTGTGGCCAACCAGCTGGTGGGCATTGTGGGTGGTTTCCCAGGGATATTTCTGGGGTCAAGTTTGCTGGGTGGAAGATTATGGGGATGTGCAGCTGTAATCTTGGCTCGCTGGCACAGGCATTGGGCTTGCTCATTATAACTCCTGCTCTGGCCACTGAATGTCCCATTTCTCCCTGGATTTTGTACGTAAGTGCTGCTTGCACCAAATGGACTTCCAGTGCCAGAAACACACATGTCACACACCGCAGTGAGAGCCAGGGTGTGCTGCAGTCACGTCCTGCCTATTCGCTTCTGGGTACATGGGTCTGGAGTTGGTAGTGCACTTTAACAGCTTGGGCCAATGGACATGCAGGTAGGTGGGGAATCCCAGCAGGTAGGCGGGGAATCCCAACTGAGTCAATGTAGGGCTGGAGCTTGGGGCCTTCCATGCATCCAGACTCTGCCCTTAATGTTTCACGCTGCCAAGCAGTCCTCACTGGAATTTCCTGGAATAGGTCAATCTTTCATGTGTCCTACATTTATACTCATTCCCAATGATAGCCTCTTTGACACTTTGTACAAAGTCTAGAAGATTTTGTTAAAGAGACAGTTAGTGGCTGAGCTGCCTTTACAGGTGTAATGGAGCAGTTTCAGGTAAACTGTCCCTCATCCACAGAACAAAACCAAATAGCTTTGCTTTTTACCATTTCCTCCAGCCCGTGCATGAATAGCCCGAGTGGTAGCTGCTATGAAGGCAGCCCCTGGCACATATGAGGAGCTGATAAGATCTTGGATCTGAAGACCTATTATTGATCTTGGATCACTGGGAGCTTGGACTTCATTAACAGGAGTGGAATTTGTAAAGAAACATTGTCTGGTAGAGAGAGATCCCTTTTGACCCCCACCGCTCCTTCCTTATTAACTCGTACAAGGCTCAAGGATTCAAGTCCATGGGCACTTCCAGTACTATGTCCCTTGACCCAGTCAGGCTCAGGCCTTAATTTTAAAATAATGTTCCAAGCCAAATCTTCTTTTGTGGTAAAACCTACAAATAAAATTCAGGAAGGAATAGAGAATAGAGCTGTCAAGCATGTAAAAACCTATTTTATGCAATATACCCCTTGAGACACTATGTGCTCTATTTTTAACTACTAGTAACTCAAAACAGCTTTCTCTCTTTGGCCTGGTGAAGCTTATATATCTTCTTGCCCTAGAGAACCTGTATCCCCATGTGTTGCACCTCATGTGCCACTGCTCAAGCACTGCTGGGCTGAATATTGGCTTTAACCAATCCCCTTCTTTCCTCTGTTGTGTGCACTGAAGATACATCCCACTGCCCACCTACCCCTGCAGGCTGTGTCTGTTCAGGTACCAAATGCCACAGGAGGTTAGGCTCTCGCTCTACCCCCAGAGGAGTGGTGCCAAGGATGAGAAAATGATAGAAGAGACTGTAGGGATCTGTTAGTCTCTGGGTTACCCCCAGGAGAAAATGGGGGAGATAATTGAGAAAATAAAGACAAAAGGATAATAGCTGAAGTCTGGGGTAGACCAAGCCTGATAGGCAAAAGCCTATCAAGTACCAGTAGCGGCATTTATATATTATACCTTTTGATCATTGTCAGAGAGGGGCCAGCCACATATCTCAGCAGATTAAAGTGCCTCCAAGCAGGCCCAGGAGCAGGAGTTCGATCCCCAGGCCTACCATGCTGGCCCTGCCCCAGAGGCACACTGAAATGGCAATTGAGTCTGGGCATGGTGGTGTGCACACATAATCCCAGCTCTTGGGAGGCTGTAAAGAGGAGGATCACTATGAGTCTGATCTAGTATTGAGACCCTGAACACCCAGGGCAGGTGAGATACTTCAGCAGCATAAGTACCTGATGACAAGAGCAAGGACGCCAGTTCAATCCTCTGTACTGCATGTTGTGCCAGACTCAGCACTCCAGGCATGATGTGCCAGCCATAGAACTGTGTGTGGTGGCACACATCTGTAATTCTGCCATTAGGGAGGCTGATACAGGAGGATCACTGCGAGTCCCAACAACACAGCAAGATCCTGTGTCAAAATTACAATAGAAAGAAAAAGCATATATAACTTTGTGGTAAGACAATGCTGATGACACTTTGTAACACTTAAATTTTCATTTTGATATAACATAATCCTATTAAGCAAACATCTCTATGTCATGCATAAGAAACTAGCATCTAATTAGTCTCTGCAAACGGGATAGAATTTTTGTATTTGTTTTTTTCTGCAGAACCGAGGATTGAACACAGGCCCTTGAGATTGCCAGGAGAACACTTATTCCACTGAGCCGTCTTCCTGATCTCATACTTTTTGTTAACTGCAGAGTTCTGAATTGGAGTGAAAACCTTATCACAGTAAGAAATCTTTGTTTTATACTCTGGAAGACCTGTACTCCTGGAATCAACGATACATTTAGTACACCATGAAATTAACCATAGTTAATTACCATATACATGTGAAAGCCTTTATTTCTTAAGCTAGTGTCCTAGTAAGACAGTCTATTATGAGAAAGCCATGTAGTAATTTTTAATGAAAATTTTTATCTTTAAGCAATGACCAAATTATTGAGGGTGTCTCCCAAGAAACTATTGAGATTATAGGGAGCTCCTTGTCAATGAGCAAAGGTTGTTCACCTCTCTATTCAACAATTGGAGTCCTCTCCAATAATTTCACCCCACCCTAAGTATCATTGTTTAAGTATCTTAAATTGATGAGACCTGAGAGTAAACCCATTTCATATCACTTAAACAGTCTGATAACTTACGAAGAAGCTTGATTTTAAGTCTGTATTCCAAACTGTATCATGAACAAATGATCAAGACAGAAAAATTATATTTTATTATATATATATACATATATATATGTATATATATAAAGTAAAACAATCCAACACAGATCAGCTGTCCACAATAAAAGCAAGTTATCCATAGAAGTTGTTGACTTAAGCCATTCAAAGCTCATTATATTAATAACTTATATATTAATAACTTTACTTTATATATCTCCATTTTTATACTTTTCTGCTGGATGGTTAAGACCAAGTTAAAGCAAGATGTAGATAACAAAAAATGTAACTTTTGTATCTGATAAGGTCAGTCAGGTACCCTCAGGGTTTATTCTATAATCCTGTACTGCTCTTTGTAAATCCCTTGTCAGTGTCAGCCTTGTGGATGAGTCATGGCCATTGCTTGGCCAAGGACAGAAAAATTCTTGAGCTCAAATAAAAGAGGAACAGGTGTTCACAAAATGACACACAAACCCATGAATAAATACACAAAACACAGAAACATCTTTAGAAAATCAGAGTGCCCTGAAATATATTCTTGACCAAAATGAACACAAACGTTATTGTAATATTTAGAAATTTATAATCATAAATGGGATAATCAGATTTTGTTATCTGTCCATTAACAAGAGACCCCTTATCAGGGGTGGGGATAAAAGTTAGTGTCATAAGCAGCATCCTGTTAAGCATAAGGTTCTGAGCTTCATCCTTTCTCTCCTAAGCAGAGGAGAAGACCTCTTTCAAAACTATAGAGTACTTATAATATCAGCCCTCAAGAGGCTGATATTGATTTTAGCCTCTCCACACAGCAATCAGTTAATAACCTGCAACAGCTTCTCTCCATGATGGGAGAAGCTCCTAGGGTAGTAGGGTTCGGTGTTTCTCTCGCAGCTTCAGCCGCTCCCAAAAGTACATGAGCAATACTGTATGAACATGAACTGACCATATGACCACTTGGAGAGTAGGAAGTAGATGGAAAAGATGTTCTTGACCAATGTTTATACTGGCAGTTTCAATGGGGCACATTCCCCCACAGACATAAGCCTTGTCAGAAAGAGGATAGCTGGAGTGGATAAATGATCTTTCAAGGTCAAAGTGACTGTCATTCAGTCTTCTGTCTGTGCAGAACAAAAACCTGTATTCTGTACTGTGGAAGACAAGGCCCACAGATAACATTTCCTATATGAAGATGACCCACTAGTGAAAACAGAGATTCCTCCTGCTGTGTGACTGAGCTTATTTTAAAGGGAAGTCAAAGGGCATGAAGGAAGCAAACTGAATTGATGTATCTCAAAATATAATGACAAGGGAAGGTAGCGAATGCATATTGCCAAGAGGATGAAAATTGTCAGAAGTGCCTTTTTGTACATTTTTGATAATTTTGTTACAAAATAAAGTGCTTCTTGTGTTTATGTCAACATTAATAGAGGGGCCCAGGAGGTGGCCCAGTGGAATTAATGCTTCCCTGGCAAGCGCAAGGGCTTGAGTTCAATCCCCAGTTCTGCCTAAAACAACATCTACAACACCACCAACAACAAAAAATTAATAGACACTGACATTGTATATTAATGGTTTAAAATAAATTTCAAGTAAGTGTCCTAATTATATTATATTGGAGGGATTCTGAGACTGTAGAATAACTCAATTATCATTTAAATTTAAAAAATATTAGGGGGCCAGGGATATAGCTCAGCAGCATGAGTCAATATCTGGCAAGCACAAGGTCCCAAATTCGATCCCTAATAACCACTTTTCTCAAATCAAAACAAAAGGAACAATAATAGTATGAGTCTTATGACCAACGAGATCAGTAACACGTGTTTGTCCATGTGTGATTAATCCTGGCACTCAAAATCATGAAAAGGAGTAACAGTTCTTTTTTCCAGACCAGTGTTATTTTATTGTTTTAGATTGATAAACTTTACAGAAGCATAAAAGGTTTGTGTTAGTTTTTAATAATCAGCAATTAACAAAATAGTTACAGTAGTTAAAGTCACATTTAGAAATTATCATCTCTGAATGTGAATGCACAGAAAATCTCAGGAAAATAGCAACGAAGTATTCTGAAAATGATAGCAAAATGAAAATTCTCTTTTGGAATCACTCAAAACATTTTACAGTAAGCTTATTGTTTTCCATAATTCTATTGAAGAACAAATAGCAATGAGACAGTTTCAAATCAAATTAGTAGAACAGATTCAAAAACCAATACATTGCATATTGTTTTGGTAGTAGTTATTTGCTGTACAAGGTGCAGACATGATATTCTATTTAAAAACACTATGAGAGCAGAGCGGGGTGTGGTGGCGCAGGCCTGTAATCCCAGCACTCGGGAGGTTGAGGCAGGAGGATTGTTGTGAGTTTGAGACCAGCCTGAGCTACAGAGTGAGCTTAAGGCCAGCCTGAACTACATAGTGAGACCCTGTCTCTAAAAGACAAAAACAACAACAACAAAAAAACACTATTAGAGCACATGCCTCTATTCATCAAATTAAGAGAATGTAGGTGTATACCTATTCTTTGTTTTTAAAGCTGAATTATAGTACAGTTTCAATAATTAATACTTTTTACATTGTCATCTTCCTACTGGTAATCTATAGTACAAGAAGCAGACAGGCTTCACAGAGAGCAAGTTGGTCAAGCAATGGTCGTGGCTCATGTACATGGCTGACACAGACAAATGATCTATAAAATGAGGTACAGGATTATTGGATAAACCCTGAGGGGACTTGACTGACCTCATCAGATACAAAAGTTTCATTTTTGGTTATATTGGTCTTGCTTTATCTCACTCTTAACCATCCAGCAGAAAAGTATAAAAATGAGTTATATAAAATAAAGCCATAATAATTTCATGAGCTGTGAATGGCTTTAGTCAACAACTTCTTTGGATAGCCCATTACTATGTGGACTGCTGGACTGTGTCCAAACACTGTTGGTGCAAACCTTTCCTCTCATAGAAATACATGAAAGTACTGCATATTTATCCTCACTGTACTGTTTACACATACACAGAATTGTCCTTTTTTCTCCCCTTTTTTTCTTTAGTCCTGCCAGAGATGGGTATTCTATTGTTATTCAATTATTATAGGTGCTTGAATTCAGCGAAACAATCCAGCACAGTCCCTCAGTCCATAAGACTAGTGGGTTATCTGAAGAAGTTGTTGACTAGAGCTATTTGCAGCTCAGCATATTATTATGGCTTTATTTCATATACCTCATTTTTATGCCTTTCTGCTAGATGGCTAAGACCAAGATAGAGCAAGACTTACATAACAAAAAATGTAGCTTTTGTATCTGATGAGGTCAGTCAAATCCCCTCAGGGTTTATCCTGTAACCCTGTACCTCATTTTGTAGATCATTTGTCTGTGTCAGTCATGTGGATGAGTCACAGCCATTGCTTGACCAATTTGTTCTCTGTGAAAGCCTGAGAGAAAATTTTCTCTCCATGTGACTCTCCTTAGGCACACTACACATCATAGATCACATTCCTCTGTGGCCCCATAATCTCCTTGATCAGAAAATTTGAGGTAAAATGGAGTTCCATGATGTTACAGTACAGGTTCTCCTATGTCCTGAGTCTTCACTGACCTTGGAAGGCTAGGGCCAAAATGTTGGCTGACCTTGCAGCCCTTCCATTTCTCCAATTTTTGATCTGTAAACTTAGGTTGTTAACCATCCAGAAGAAAAGCTGATTATTAACCTATCTAGTTCAGTTTACCCTATCTGTCTAAATTCCTTTTAGTTGTTGTTATACCTTTCTATTTGTATTTCTTCTTTTGATTTCTTATACCAGGGAGACTATATGATATTTGCACATATGTGTCTGGTTTATTTCACTTATGAGTACATGTTCAAGTGGCATCCACTTCAATATAAATGCTTCAATTTTATCATTCTTTATAGCTGAGTAATACTCTATTGTATAAAAATACCACATCCATTCCTTGGGTGACTGGCATCTTGGTTGTTTCCAAGATTTGGCTATCACCAATGGTGCTATTATAAACATAGCTACACATATAGCGACTATGATATGATGTTTTCAGTTCCTCCTGGAAAATTCCCAATAGGGGGATAGCTGGCTTGAATAGGATCTCCAGTCCTAGTTTTTTGAGGAATCTCCACACTGATCTCCACAATGGTTGTACCAGTCTACATTCCCACCAGCAGTGGAAAAGTGTTCCCTTTTCCACACAGCCTCTCCAACATTTGTTGTTGGTTGATTTCTTTATGATTACCATTCTCTCTGGAGTGAGATGGTATCTCAGTATTGTTTTAACTTGTATTTCACAGATGGCTAGTGATGTGGAGCATTTTTTCATATATTTATTCACTTTTTAAAGTTTGTCCTCTGAGAAGTGTGTATTCATTTCAGATGCCCATTTCGGGATTGGGTCTTTAAATTTGAGCGCCCTAATGTATCTTAGTTCTTTATAAATTTTAAAGAGCAGACCTTTGTCTGAGTGCTTATTAATATTTTTTCTAAATTTGTGGGTTGTCTTTTCACTTTGTTGATAGTTTCTTTTGACATGCAGAAACTTCTCAAGAAGAGTTGGTCCCAGTTGCTAATTCTTTCAAGTGTTTCCGGTGCAAATATATGTTTGTTCATGATTTCTTTGCCTGCCCCTATGTCTTCAAGATTTCCATGTAACTGTCTCATTGTCATTTGTTCTTCAATAAAATAAATAAAAAAAGAGTTCTTTCTGTTTTCTCTTCAAGGAGATTGAGTGTTTCTGTTTTAATGTTTAGATCTTTAATCCATTTTGACTTTAGCTTAGTGCATGGTGAAAAACCTGGGTCTAGTTTTAGTTTTCAGCGTGTAGAAAGCCAGTTTTTCCAACACCATTTGTTAAGGAGGTTATCGGTCTTCCAGTAAGCGTGTTTAACCCCTTTTTTCAAGGATCACATGGATGAGTGTGTTTGTAGAGGCCTTCTAATGTATTCTATTGATCCTCAGATCTATTTCATTGTCAATACCATGTTGATTTTTATCACAGTAGCTTTGTAGTATAATTTCAAGTCCAGAATTATGATGCCTCCTGCCTTGTCTTTGTTGGCCAGGATTGCCTTTGCTATTCTAGGTCTTTTCTGGTTCCAAATAAATTTTACTAATAATTTCTCTAGGTCTGGAAGATATATTGGTGGCAGTCTAATAGGGATTGCATTAAATCTGTACAACAGTTTTGGGAGTATGGCCAGTTTCACAATGTTGGTTCTTCGTATCCAGGAGAAGGGAATATTTTTCCATTTTCTGAAATCCTCTATGAGCTCTTTTTCTCAGGGTACTATAATTTTCTTTGAAGAAATCTTTGACTTCTTTGGTTAAGTGAATTCCAAGGTATTTCATTTTCCACAGTGCTATTGTAAAAGGTATTGTTTCTCTAGTTTCCCTCTCGGTGTGTTTGTTATCTGTGTAGAGGAATGCTATTGACTTTTGAGTATTGACTTTGTATCCTGATATGCTACTAAATTTGTGTATCAATTCTAGTAGCTTCTTGGTGGAGTTTTTTTCAGTCTTCCAAGTAAAGTATCATGTCATCTGCAAATAGTGATAGTTTAACTTCTTCTCTACCTATTCTTATTCCCTTTATTTCTCCCTCTTGTCTAATGGCTTTTTGCTAATGATTCCAAAACTATACTGAAAAGAAGGGGTGGTAGAGGACATCTTTGTCTTGTAAAAAATGTAAGAGTAAAAGATTTCAGTTTTTCCCCATTTAGAATTATGTGAGGTTGTCATAGATGGCTTTTATCAAATTGAGGTAGAGGCCTTCTATTTGAATTTTCTATAGGACTTTGAATATGAATGAATGTTGGACTTTGTCAAAAGCTCTTTCTGCATCCATTCAGATGATCTTGTGGTTTTTAGATTTCACTCTATTATTATAGTGTATTACATTTATAGATTTTCGAATATTGAACCATCCTTGAATTCCTGGGATAAATCCTACCAGGTCATGGTGTATGATCTTCTTGATGATTTGCCATATTCTATTTGCTAGAGGATTTTCCATCTATTTTCATGAGGGAGATAGGCCTGTAGTTCTCTTTTTTTACTTGTGTCTTTTCCTGGTTTTGGAATCAGTATAATACTTGCCTCCAGAAATGATTTTGAAAGGACTGCTTCCTTTTCAATTTCATTGAAGAATCTGAGGAGTTTAGGGATTATATCTTCTTTAAATTTTTTGTAGAATCAGCTATGAATTCATCAGGACCTGGACTTTTCTTTGTGAGCAGGCTTTTTATTACGTTTTGTATTTTGGTGGAGGATATTGGGTTATTGAGAATTGTTCTCTCTTCTTGATTCAGTTTTGTAAATTTGTACCTTTTGAGGAATCTGTCCATTTCTTCTTGTCATTTTTTTTTTTTTTTTTTTTTTT
>PVKA01016654.1:0-47462 GCA_004027165.1 Ctenomys sociabilis | reverse complement strand
ACGATGTTGGTTCTTCCTATCCAAGAGCATGGAATATCTTTCCATTTTCTGAAATCCTCTATAATCTCTTTTCTTAGGTTGTTGTAATTTTCCGTGAAAAGATCTTTGGCTAAGAATGATACGTTTGAAGCATTTATACTGAAGTGGATGCCACTTGAACATATACTCATAAGTGAAATAAACCAGACACACATGTGTCAATATTGTATAGTCTCCCTAGTATAAGAAGCAAAAAGCAGAAATACAAATGGAAATGTACAACAACAACTAAAAACAATTGAGTCCGATAAGGCAAAGTGAATGGCATATGCTGCAGGATACTAATCAGCTTTTCTTCTGGATGGTTAACAACCTAAGTTCACAGATCAAAGTTGGAGAAATAGAAGAGCCACAAGGCCCGCCAACATTCTAGCCCTAGCCTTTCAAGGTCAGTGAAGACTCAGGACATAGGAGAACCTGTACTGAAACATCATGAAACTCAGTTGAGCTCCAAATTTTCTGAACAAGGAGATTATGGAGTCACAGAGGAAAGAGATCGAATTTCTTTTTTTTTCTTTTTTTTTTTTTGAGGTTACTATGAAGAAAATTAGTTTTATTTTTTTTTCATTTATTTTTATTTTATTGAAATACAAATGTCAATCAGACAGTTTCAAAACACCATAAGTATGCCTGGGGAGAGTCACATGGAGAGAAAACTTTCTCTCAGTCTCTCACAGAGAGCAAACTGGTCAAGCATTGGCTGTGACTCATCCACATGGATGACACAGACAAAGGACCTACAGAATAAGGATTAGAAGAAAAACCCTGAGGGGACTTCACTGACCTCATAAGAAATATAAAGTACATGTGTTGGTATATACATCTTGCTCTATCTAGGTCTTAACCATCCAGTAGAAAAGTATAAAAATGAAGTATACATCGCGGGGCCATAATATTAAGTTGAGATGTAAATGGCTATCATAGACAACATCTTCGGATAACTCACTATTGTTGTAGAATGCTGGACTGTGTTGGATTGTGTTGTCGAGTTCAAGCACCTAAGTTAGTTGAATGATAATGGAGTGTCCATCTCTGACAGGTGTAGAGCAAGGAAGGGGTATAGAATGGAAAAATCAAGATGTGTGTGTATGAACAGTACTGTTGGGATTGATAACACTGTGCTTCTACATAATTCTATGAGGGGCAAGATTTGCACTAATGGTGGTTGGATAGGATATTATGTCGGCTTCTAGTACTATGGACAACCACTAGGAAAATAACAAGGTAGAGTTATTAATTATTGAATCTGTGATGTAATTCAGGTATAAAAAATAAGATACGCAAACAGCTACAGTGTCTTAATTTACTGATAAGAGACATACAGTATAATAATGTCTGTAAGTACAATATCATGTATACATCTTTTATGATACCAAAACATTATGAAAACAGTTTGCAATATATTAATTTATGAAATCCATCTTGTCAAGGTGTCTTAAAAGTGTCTCATCGATATTTGTACTTCAATAAAACAAAAGTAAAATAAAAAAAAAACCCAAGAATAGACAACACACATGAATAGACATTTGCATAAAAAAGACAGGAATAGCTAACACAGCTGTGTTAAAGTGGGCAGCGTCACTAAATCTCTGGGAAATGCAAATCAGACCACAAGGAGATATCACTTCATTCCTGTTAGAGTATAATTGTTGACAGAATGTGAAGGAAATGGAAGCCTTCTAGATTGTTGGGAGAAATCTAGTTTGGTAGAGCTATTATGAGAAAGAGCTCAAGGGCCAGTAAGATGGCTCAGCAGCCTAAGCTCCTGTTTGGGCAAACAGGAACCAGAGTTCAATCCCTGGCACCACATGCCGAGCTGCTCCCATCCCCAGGCATGATGATCTGGCCCCTGAGAGCTGGCATGGTGACAAAGCCTTGTAATCCCAGCGCTGTGGACGCTGAGCAGGAGCATCACTAAGAGTCGGAACTACCTAGTGTGATCCCATAACAAATACATTTAAAAGAAGAAGAAGTAAAACAGTACAGAGGTGTCTCATAAAGTTAAAATATAATTACTGCATTACCAGCAATCTCATCTCTGGGCCTATATTCAAAAGATATAAATTCAATATGCCAAAAAAAAAATCCATAACCAGTCATGTCATTGTGACATTATCCAAACCAACCAAGATATGGAGAAAGCCTAAATGTGCAGGGGCAGATGAAGAGGTACAGGAAATATAATATATATGCACAATAAAATAACAGCTGTTTTACTACAAAGTGGCACTTCATTTATATCTTCCTTTTTTGTTTACTTTTGTCAGAGATGGGTATTCCATTGCCATTCATATATTGTAGGTGCCCAAATTCTACAAACTAATACAATATAGACCAGCACGTTAATATGGCTTTACTTTTTATACCTCATTTTTATACTTTTATGCTGGATGGTATATACAAAGTAGCTCAGATACACAGCTACTTTCTCTGAGTTCAGTGATAATAAAGTTTGAACTAATAGTGTTAGGACAAGATATCCTGTCTGTATCTTGCACTATGAACAACTATTACAAGACAACAATATACAATGTATTAATTACTGTAACTATCCTACTAATCTGTTTTGAAACTCTCATTACTACCTCTTTCTCAATAAATGAATAAAAAATTAATTAATGAACTATGAAAATAAAATAACAACCATAGAAAAGGAAAAGGTGCCTTTTGAAACAACATGAATGGATGTAGAGGACTTCCTCTACATGTAGTCAAGGAAAAAACAACAAAATATAAATATTGCATACTTAGACTTTATGAGGTATCTAAAATGTCAGACTCACAGAACCAGAGAGTATAATTGTTCATAAGACACATGACAGAGAAATGGAATGGAGAGGTGTTGGACAAAGGATGTCGCTTTTACCTACAAAACTTAATGCATTCTACAGTAGAGTAATAAATCCTGTACAACATAGGTCATAGAATTAACCATGCTATGTTTTACAGTTCAAAATTTACAAAGAGAATAGACTTTTATGTTAAATAAGTCTTTATTTAATTAAATAAAGATTAAATTAATTTTTTTTAATTTAATACAATACAAATTAAATTTTTTAAAAGAAAAGAAAAAGTCTATAAAAGGTATAGAGGATTTTTTAAAGGTGAGGGATAAGTTTATGAGCTTGGTTATGGTACTACTCTCACGTATATATTATTAAATATGATAAATGTATATTTACTAATATACATAAATATATATGTATATTAAACACATCTTTATAAAACAGCCAAAAATCAATACCACCTCCTGCCTGGCAAGTGCAGGTAACAAGGTTTGATCCCTGGCACCACAAGTCCTGCTGGCCCAGCCCCTGGGCACGCTACACTGGGCCAAGGAGACAGGATGTGGTGGCATATGCCTGTAATCCCAGTACTGGGGAGGCTGAAAACTGGAGGATCACAATGAATCTAAGCTGTATAGTGAGACCCTGTACCAAATTCATTAAAAAAGTTAAGAATAAAAATATACTGTTACCAATGTCTGATTATCTGGTGGTTAACTTTTACACACTGCAATTTATCTGCTTATAGAATTTTAACAATGAACTGCTTGACACTCAACATTCATTTATTTTAATATTAGGTTAAAGTAAAACCACATAAAAAAGAGGAAAATGAAAAGATGTCATAGTCTAAAGCCAAAATTAAATGACTGTGAGATCTCTCCCATTTATTCTCCTCTGTTAGAGCAGATAATCAGAACTGGCACCACTTTCAAGGAAAACTGGATATGATTTGAAAATATGTTCACTTTCTTGGAATTTTGTGTTCAGTTCAGTGCTGTAGAATAGGAAATGGACACAGCATATCCTCAAGGATGAAAATGCTTAACCGTAAACTAGATAGGTGTTACCCAATTATGCCTATAAATGAAATCAGCATAACAAAGGGGAAAATTAGGATATTGGGAGAACGGAAAAATGCATCATTAAAATTGTGCATTTGTTTTCATTCTAGTCAAGTGGTTGATTTAGAAATTGGACCAATAATCAATGATGCAGTTATAGCCACTGTATCAGTTATTTTTCAACGCTGTGTCTTTGTGTATGTGCCTTTGTGCATACATGCTTGTGTGCAGCATTTTAATACAAATATATAATATTATTTAGTTTAATGGTGTGTTTCTTATTGTGGTACAGGGAGCAACTGCTCTCCTTGTCATAGTAAATTTCTAAGGTCAAAATAAGCAGGCTTCTATCTCCATCATCAAATGGTATTACATGGTGTTAAATTGTGAAGAAAGATAGCATTTTGCTTTTTAAAAGTCTCTCCTGAAATAACTCATCATTCTGAATCAGTGACTATTCTGTGGCTGCCAGTCTTCCTTTGTAGAAGAGTAAGTTTACGCTTTATAAAATGCTAGAATGTTTGATATTTGGGGGTGATGAGGACACAAATGATAGTTTGGTCAATAAATTCCCAGATCTGAGAAGCTATCCCTATATGGATCCAATAAGGAGATTCTGGATGTTGAAGAAAATGTTGAAATTAGGTTTTGAGTTTTCTCCCTATTTAAGTTGTTGAGGAACTGTTTACCTTGTGGGTGCAGGAAATACAAAAGCATAGTTGTGGTAGACACACACATGCACCCATAAGACACATCCTTTCCAAGTGTTGCAAGAGAATGGCTGCCCTGTTGGGTGACTATTTATCTGTCTCTTTGTATAGCTGTGGGCTTACAGTGATGTGGTTCTGATATATATGAATGTAAGCGAATCATGCCAACCACAGGATAAGGTGAGCACTTGTGAGTGGTGATCTTGCCACTTTGACTTTTCTCATTAGCCCACTGAGCCGAAAAACTGAACCCAGGACTCAAGGCTTCAGGAAATGTTGAAGTTGACATTTACAGAAGCCTAGGGCATTGAAAACTATCAAAAATAAATTGCTCACCCATTAAAATAGCTGCTTTAGCCTCAAATAAATTTCCAGGAGTTTTTGTCATCTTGTATTTCTAGAGTTTACTGATTATAACAGCTAATGTTACCTTAATCAATACCTCCTAATACTTGATTTACAACCATCATTGTTGGGGTAGGGGAGATAGCTCAGCAGAATAAACACTTGCCTGGAAAGCACAGAGTCCTGAGTTCAATCCCTGATACCACAAAAAAAAAAAATCATTATGATTGTCATCTATATTGTCTTCTAGGTCGAACTCTCAACATATGCTATAAATTCTGTGCCATCAACATATTTTATGAATGAAAGATACTAATATATCAATTTTATTAGGAAAATGGATTTCAACATATTAGATCTAAAATTCTAAGTGCACACACACATATAAAGTTAATTTTATACTAGAATATATATGATACCATAGTAAATCGAGAAAAAGAATAGATACTATGTAGATAGATGCATATATACAGATGTATGGATACATATGAAGTTACAAGAAAGTAAATTTGAAATTGGAGTATCTCTTTTCATGGTTCAATTTCAACATTTGCCTCTATTTCCCTGTCCCAATCCATCCACCACTGAAACAACAGTTTATGCCTTCCAATTTAAGAAATTAATTTTGCCATTTTATTAAGCCAGGTGGGAATGACATCTGTTTGTTGATACTTACCATTTCTAAATCTGCACAAATCCTGCTAAATCTTTTCAATGTCACTGGGAAAAGCTGATCCTCTATGAGATTTTCCCATTATCAGCAAATTAAGATGCTCTTTGGGAACTGAATTCCTCACATAAATCATATAAATACTATAGGAAGAAAAACTCCAACCTCCACACTAATCTCTTTGCGTCTGCATTGTGCGGATAGTCAATCTCTTGCATGTCTCTGAGGTCCAGACTTCCAAATGGGACAAACACATTGTTCTTGATTTCAATCATGTTCAAATCCAATTAGTTAAAGTCTTACAACCTCATGAGGTTATAGTCTTTCACTCTCAAACAAAAATTCAAATCTATGTGAGAAATAAAAACAAAATTATTTTTTAAAAGCTCCATTCCCGGTTTGGATAATTATTAACCGTGCATTTTAATAAGTCCCCAATGAAAGCTGTACAAATAATTTCTAACGTTTCTAAGACAGCAATTTGCAATGAATTGAGCTGGTACTAATTTCTCTTTATTTTAAGGAGGCTGAAATTAAGACTCCCCCCACCCAAGGTTATAGCAATAATACTATCTCTAAGAGGTTGAAAATTTCAAGGCTCTGTTCTAAACTTGTTTAACATGCGATTGCAAAATAACTAACAGTTTCATCACACTCCCACTGGGTGAAAAAGAACAACCATCATCAGAGGAAGTCTGTCTGAGAGAACTGAATAAAAGGCTCATACCCAAGTAAATCTTTCCCACCTTCATCTCTCTGCAGCACCTTGCTGTCTCCTTGAATGCTGCTCTGGGTGATTTGTGCCTCCAAGTATATTTTACAGGTTCTGGTCCAGTAGGATTGCAAAATGGGTTTTGCCAGGAGCACTTTTTCTTACTTATTTGAGCAGAAATTGCAGTCATACATTTCTAACTCATTTATGCTCAAATTATCAACGTTCTCGTTTCTGATGACCATGCAGATTAGGCTATCTTTTAAGAAGCCTTTAAAATATATTTCACTTGAAAACTAGACACTATACAGTATTGACCAACTTGTTTATCATTTAAAGAAAAGAACATTCAATTGTGTAGTGAAATTGTAAATAGTTTATTTTTTCTCTTATAAAGAGTATTTCTTAACTTACAAACCATGTGCTGTTATGTTTTCTCTGTATTTTCATTTCTCTTCACTTTTATTTTAGCATTTCTGACAAAAATTGAAGTCACCCTTAAGGTTTGTGCCAGATATTCCAGCACTTTCAGCATCAGGCACAAATGTTCCACCAACCCATGACTTCATATTTCAGTAAGGTAGTTCAGTACCTTAAATTTTTTTAGGTCAATTGAATGGATTTGATTGTAAAGTAATTCCAATTTCTTCACTTTTCAGTCCAGCCAAAGCAGTATTTCTGGCCTCTGGTAATGTGGCTGCAGTCCCAACATCAGTGTATCAGCATCACTATGTCTGTACCATTTCTCCCTGCTTCAGGAAAGAGATGCTAGAAAGAAAATGGCTCAAAAACATACTGACAAAGACTTCCTTTCACCACCAGGTCCAGCTAATAGTGTTCACTACTTCTCAGCACTCCCTTAAGTTGTGAGTCATCAATGCATCAGTTTACTTAGGAATTTAGATAAAAAATGAGCCAGTCACAACCCAGAGGCCCCATATCTGAACACTGCTGCATTGAAGAGAAAGAAATCCTTCTATAAATTAGCTGTGCATATATGTGGAGGGAGAGTGAAAGGGGGTGGTACTTCAGATAACAGTATGTAGGTACACATTAAACTTTGTAACGTAGGTTTTATGCTATTACTACCACTCATTTAGATATTAAAACTCAGGCCCAAGGCATTTAGGTAAGTAATGTGATTGCAATTTGAATCCAGGAATTCTGACTTTAAAGCACTTCAGCTCCTGCCCCGTTTCATCTGTGTAGGACCATTAGGGCACTCAGAGCCAGGATGAGAGCATTTGATGCATTCCGCTCACCCACTGCCTTAGCAAGTGTTTATTATGCACCTACCATGGCCAGGTGTAATGATGAAAGTGAGAATGAAATGGCAAGTGAAACAGACAAGATTTCTGGGGTCGTCAAGCTCCCTTCCCCCAAAGTCATTGTAGATCTTTCCAACTCTGATTATCTGTCCGATAATACTCCATAAATCCCGCCTCCACCTCCACTGGTAATTGAAGCAGTGTCTCCTTTATGAAGACTGGTTGAGTCATGTTCCCACTTGTTGACTTTTTCTATTTTAAACAATTATCATCTGGTTTCTATTAAATTTTCATTTCACCAGTGTACCTCAATCAAATCATCATAATAAAATTTAAACATTATCAGAAGGTCAACACTTTATAGGAAACAGAAATATCTTGCATTAAATTTCAATAATTACTCTTTGGGTACACTTGATAATAGGAGATCCATGGATATTTAGCTGTTCTTTGTTCTTTTTTATCAGATTCCTCTATGATTTATTTTAATTTCAACTTGTGTGGTTAAAACTACCTCATGACTCCTCCTTCAAACTACTTACTTCACAAATTGTTAAATGCATTCATTTAGCCAATCTTTTGAAAGTCTCTTTTAAGGACTAGCTATCACTGAGTTTGATAAAAAAACAAAAAGCCTACAAATATTAAAGAAAGCACGGCTCATTAGGAGACAGAAAATGGATAAAGAGCAGTGTAACAATTTATGGACCATAGTGGATATAAATAATATTGAGAAGCATACTACTAACAGAAAAGAGAAGGTCTTATCTTTTAAAGAGTATCATGTAAGTGCTATCCTGAATGATAAACAGAGCTTGTCATAGTGAAGAATTGAGGCCAGAAAAATTTTTAAAAAGTATAAACAGAACGTGAACACAATTTATATGGCAAGGAAAGGGTTTGACAATGATGCACTTGTGAGTGGTGTAGCTGAGACTGAATTTATATTCTGGGGCATAGTTAACAAATTTTGCAAGATAAACAGAGCATTAGAAGCAAAAGGAAGCTAATCAAAGTTATTAAACAGAATAGTGCCACTGAAAAGGGCAGCCGAATTTTGCAGTTTCAAAGACTATGGAAATGATAACTGTCCTTACTTGTGTGACTGAGTTCCTGATATAAACCTAACCATATGATCCTCCTATCAGAATGCCCAGGCAAGCTCTTCAGAGGGCACAGGACTCTCTGGGCTCAGACCTGCAAACTATGGACCTCATTCTAGACTAATGCAAAAGGAGAACAACTGAGATTTCTATGCATTCAAAGCAGTATGTTTACCCATGTGTCTCATGGAATTCAAGAATAATATAAAGCATTTAAATAGAAGATTCCATAGATTTCCTTACAAAGTATGACTAACATACAGAAATTGGACTCTGAAAAAGGTTCATCTTTAATAAATCCAAATTCCAATCTGTGAATATACATGCCAGTATCAGCCAAACACTCACCATGGCAAATACTTCATCTTTTTAACCATTATTTTCTGTGATATTTTACCCAGATTTTCATCTCCAATTGAATTTTTGTCTAACGACCAGGTTCATTGTCTGTTTTCCGAATTTATACTAGATTTTAGGAAAGTAGTTTTTCTTTACAGTCAACTGTTCTGGAATCAAGCTTAGAAATGGATGGCATTAGGTTACCAATAATTCAAAGGGGGAAAGTCTTGCTTTGGGTTTTCTTTAAGCACTGGATGTGCAGTGGGTGGGATGTTTCTTTAAATCAGAGTACCAGAATCAGCTGCTTATATTTGATTCTGGAAAGTCTGAGACATCTGGAGGTGATTTTCATCTAATTAGGATAAATGGGCTTCCACTTAGAAAAGTCCATTTTATTAACATTGACTTTTTAGTTCAGTGGGGTGATAAAGTTCAAGTTAATCTAACATTATTTGGTCTTCCACTTGCTATTATCTCACTATTTTATATTGTTTGCCATGTGTTTCACTGTGGTGTTCTATTAGTCAAGACTCTTGTTTTAAATATAATAAGCATGTTTCAAAAATAAAGTTTAGACCAAGCAAAGGATTTATAGTCTCATATACCCATAAATTTAGTGATGATTTGGCATGCATAGATATAGGGACTCAAATAATATAATGATGTGTGCTTCTCTTTTTCTTTTGGCTCTGCTTCAGTCTATGTGTTAGATCCTTTCTCAGTCTATTTCTACCCATATGATTGAAAAGACGGCTGCTATAAGTGACAAGCCAAAATCTACACTGGCTGCCAACCTACATGATTAAAATTCCTGCATTTGAATGCCTACGTATTAAATCTTCTTATAACAGGACTTGCTTTGGATATTTCACTATCTCTAAATACTAGTCTACCTATGCAATGGTGTCCTTTACAGATACAATGTTGGTCTACCTTGCACTGTGCCTCTGTGGCTGGAGACTGTGGGGGTTAGGAGCACAGCCATGATGGACAGCGAAAGTGGAACAGTAGTTATTTACTTGCAGAGTCCAGTAGACTTTAATATTATCTGCATACGTTATTGTTTTCTACACACAAGCAAGATAACCCGCTATTATTATGGACTACTGGACTATATTGGATTATTTCACTGAATTCGCACACCTACAATATTTGAATGGCAATGGAATATCTGTTTCTGACAAAATTAAACAAAAAAGGATGATATAAATTAAGGACCATTTTATTGTGAAATATATATATATTATGTACATATATATACATATATATATTTATATATTTATTTATTCCATTGGCATTGATACCATGGTTCATGAATGTTGTTGTTCATGCACAAATTAGTTCACAAACAAAAGTATTCAGTATACTTTTGCTTCAATTCAAAAACTCTAGATGAAGTGATGAACACAGCTGTGGGGATCTGCCCTGCTCTGATTAGTGTGGTGGCTTCCTCTGGTTGAGATCATGCTCACAGAGAGACATGAGCACTCTTGCTGTGAAGCTTTTTCATAGGTCTTTTAGCACAAAAAGTACAGTGTTATTCAATCTAGCCTGGCTCCAAAGAAATTTCAGTGCAAGCATGGCAGTAAAAAGAATGTGAAAAGCAGTAATGAAGGTGACAAAAATGGACAGAACAAAAATAAATAGAAAAAGAAAGTGGAAAGTGGGAAAGATAAGGTTTTGAAGAAAATAATAATTGCATTGAAGAAGGAAATCATACAAAAGCACGAATATATTATTCATGTGACTAACCTAGCCTCTGAGTACAGGTAAAACTAGCAGTCCTAACTATTTTGAACAATAAAGATAACATCAAAGAAGTTGATGTAGCAATAGCAGTGATGTTACCCAAGCAAAAGTCACAAGTACTGGACAAGGTGGAAAAACTTGTTAGTGTGGTTGAATGAGAAACAGTTGGCAGGGGATAGTGTTAGTGATTTCCCACAAGGAAATCCTTCTATATGTACAAGAAGTGATGAATTTAAAACCAGGAGAAGGTGGCTTGATAAATTCCTCGAGAAGTGACGTCCCACTACAGTGGGAGCCTAGAAGAAAGAATTCGCAGAATTAATGACAGAAGGATATACCACTCGACAAATGTCCAGCTGGGGTGAAACAGGGCTCTTCAGGAAGAAGTTCGTGAACAGAACTTACATCACACAGGATGAAAGACACTGGCAGTGTACAAGCCCATGACAGACAGATGAACTCTTTTGCTGGATATGAACTCAACTGCAGATCTAAATATTAAGCCACTACTAGTGTACCACTCCCTAACTCCTTGTGCATTCAAGGAGCAGAATGTGACCAAGGCCAGACTGTTTGCCATGTGGCAAGCCAGTGAAAAAGCCTTGGTCACATGACAGCTGTTCCTGGAATGGCTGAATGAGGTGTTTGCACCTACTATTAAGAAATTCCCTTTCTGATGAACAATTTCCTGAAAGGTTGACAATGGTCACACCACTGCTTCTATCTTTGGTGGGTGATAAGGACATTGGTTGTGACTTCATCAAGAACAAGGTGCTTCCCTCACCCCAACACCTGGTCTGCAGCATAAAGAGCATTGAATAATCTACACCTTCAAAAAGCTATATACAAAAGTACCCTTCACTGGGAGTTTTAATATTACTGCACAGACGTCATTGATTCTGAAAGAGTTCTGGAAGAAGCATGTCAATGTCTTCTACTCTATCAACCTCAATAATTAAGCATGGAAAGATGTTACATGCTGGACCTTAAACTCAGCCTGGAGGAAACTGTGGCTAGAATGTGTCATTCAACATGACTCTGAAGGGGCTGATGAACAGGTAGGGGAAGATATTTTGTCCATAGCAGCAGTATGGGTCTGGACATCGTGGTACGGACATGAAGGAGCTCCTTGAGAACCAAAAGGAGGAGCTAATGATGGAGAACATAGTACACTCCAAAAAGAGCAGCAGAAGATGCTTTTGGAGGAGCATTCCACTGAGGGAGAGGAAGACAAGGAGGAGGTTAGCAGTGATGTGACAAAATCCATTATTGAAAAATGTAATGAGTCCCAAGATGTCTTGGAGAAGTACCACCCTAGCATAACTGTAACGAACAGTGTTAAATCTGATGAATGGTAATGTGGTCTCTCATTTCAGGAGGGTTATGCACTGCAAGCAAACACAAGTGACATCCGTCAGATTTTTTCCATCAAAATTGACTGCAACCAAAAGATGAAGAGAGGAAATCTTCTCATCCAATTACTCATTTTCCATGCCAGGAGTCACCTCAAGAAAGGTCAGTGTTTTCTGCCTTCATGCTGTACTATACCAGACTTTGTTTCAGATTTTATGAAATACATATATATATGTATTTCAGAATGGATTAACCTTATTTATACAGAACCTTATGGAAAAACTTCATTTGGTTTGCAGCCAAAATTGTTCTGTGACTATGCTCATAATAAGGATGGTTTAATCTTACTGACATTGAACCTTATAGGAAAACATGATTTACTTCATGATTAGTTCAGTTCATGACCAGAATTATGGAATCAATTCAGTCTGTAGACCTAGATACCAATACCACTGTGTTTTCATCCCTTGATTAAGGTGTCACATTCAGGTGGGAGATAGCACATATCCAGGAGTCCTCAGAAGTTGTCTCTTTGTGTGTCTTAGTAAAAAAGGAAACTTATCTGAGAATTTTCCCAGTTGCATCTTTCCCACAACACACCTGAAAAAATATGCTTCTATGAATTGACCAGGTGAGTGTTACTAATTTCTATGACTGATTTACAATGCCAGGGCTGGCAGTACATTCAGTGTCTTCTGTACCATATTCTGTATGGACAAAGAAGGAATACGTAAGCAAAATCAAGATTCTGTAAGAAAGAAGAAAGGCAAATGCAAAGGATACTATGTACACAATCTAGACTGGTACTTGATGAAACAATCTGATTACCTCCAAATTTGTATTTTAATGGTTTCTTCAGAGCTTATCATTTTTCATTACAATATCTAGGGAGGAACTGGTAATTCTAAGGTTTTGAGATTTGGTAGCCATGCATTCGTATCTACTAAACTTAAGAACAATTCTAGAAATACGTTTACTTGAAGATCCTACTAATCTAATGCTGTTGCTTGTTTTATTTTGTTTTCTTTTGTTCCACTGGTCCATTGTGTCAGCAACCAATGCCAGAACTTCGGTGAAGGAATTACTTCTACAGTTTGTATCTTTCAGCAACAAGCTTCAGGATTTGAAGAATGCCTTAAATCTTCAATTAATGGTTTCTATGCTGCATTCAAATGGGTATTTAAGATAGAGAGATGTTCTCTTCATGGATGGATTACAGAGAAAGATTCTTTAGAGGGGGATATTATCTATCCCACTAGCAGCTCGCATACATAAGAGGTTTGGGTTGGGGTCTCTGTATTTGGTCCACCATTTCTTTAACTTGTCTCCAAATCTCAACATATAATTTTTTTTTAATCTTCTCCTCTTTCTTTGGGCCAGTTGCAGGGCCAAGGCTGATCTGGTATGAGTAGTAACTATCATTATTCATATTGAGAAAGACTCATTCTGGTACATACTATTCCTTTTCAAAGAAGAAATAAATGAGACCAATGATTACTTTTTAAAACCTTGCCTAAGGCCATAATGGACTTTAGCAGCTCAGCAATTTCTCACCAAGTATCTCAGTGATCTACCACACTTTATACAAGTTAGGTAGAGGAAGTTTAACCAATTCTTTCACTTACTTGTGATAACAATTGAATGCTTTTTGTCAGCTAAGAATAAAGAATTACTTACCCCTTATTAATTTGCCCCTTACTTCAGCTGGTCCCAATTTTACTCCAGGCCCTGTTATGTGCAATACTTAACTGGAAACTACCAATTTCTGTATTCATGAGAACTATCTTGGTTATAATTGTTTAAAACTTTATTACAAGTAAGTTTTTGACTTTCCAAAAAATATCATTTCACCAGAAATTCTTGGATCACTAAGCTATGGACTGAGGACACAAAACCTATCTGCAGAAAGCAGGCTCTGGGCTCTGCTCCATCCTTCTCATTCATGTTCTTCCCACAAGTAAGAAAGGACTGCTCTGGAAGCCCTAGTTGATATATTCATGACTTGCAATCCAAGAGGAAGAGACACATTCTGTCTCCCAGATCCATGCATCCAATTCATCCAAATCTCTATATTGAAACAAATATTAGGGTTAGATCCATCTATACACATAGCTCACATCGCACAAGGGAAAAGCTTATGATTGGACTATTCTGGGTCATGTGGTGCCCTCTCTCTGGCAAGGCTAGAAGATCGCCTTAGCTGGCATCTCACTATCACAAGGTTAGAAGGAAGTCCATAAAGCAGAGGCTCTGGGATGACCCAGGTAAGATGCTCATCACAGCAGCAGAGGAGGTAGTCATGGCCACATTCACATGGAGGCACTGCGCTATCACCTGTCCTTGGGGATTTAAGTGCCCCAACTCCCTTTTGCACTCTAATGCTTAAGAATCAATTTATGTTGTGTGGGAAGATGCATGTGTCCAGCAACTGAAAAGAAATTGCATGGATGTATCTTAAAGAGTTCTTCACATGAATCTGCTTCCAAGTATGAAATGTTTTTATAAGAACACCTCTGCAACTTGAAGTTAATTTATGCAAAGGGAGATGGGGGTTAGAGTCACCAACACAAAGCCATTTCTCAAACTGTCTTTTTCACAGTTTACATTAAAAGAGTCTACCTGGCCTTCCCACAAAATTGAGAAAAAAAAATTCCCACCACAGAATAAACCTCGGTACTATTTTCTTTCCTAACAATATTGCTTTCCATCTTGCTGATTATTCCAGTGAACAGATCATGTGAAAGCATTAACGATTGCACAATGCGTGAGGTTAGTAAGGTAAGTGAAGCTCATAATTACCTCATTTACATTCTTTTATTCACTGAAACAGAATTCTTAATGACTTTTATGTGAAATGCAGGGTAATCATCATAAATGAAGCGCTCTGGTGCTGGGTGGAGAAAGGTGCCAAGTTGCTGGCTCTCAACAGAGAACATGTGATGAGTGATTGGACAAAGGAGCCCAGCATGGAAGGCTGAGACGTTAGCTTTTAAGAGATGGAGCAAAGTGCTATGATTCAAGATATTTGAATCTCAACCTGTGTAACTAGTGCACTTGTACTACGTCTCTGATTTTATTTAGAAGCAACCAACTATTTTTGGACCATTGTATCGGGATAAACAAAACCTGCCAGCACACAAGGAGACCTTCACTTTACCCCTAGGCTGAGCACAAATGAGCTTGGAAATATTCAGTGAATCACTTTGCCTCTTTATTAGTCACTTTTCTGTCCCTGAGGCAAAACATCAAAAACTTAAAGGAGGGGAAATTTAGTTTTTGACTTATGGTTTCAGAGCATTCGTTCCATGGTCCAGTCTTCAAGGCAGAAGTATCATAGCAGAGCAGTCAAATAGAAGAAAACTGCAAGCCATGGCAACCAGGAAGCAGAGAGACAAAGGGTGGGAAGGAAGGCATGAAAAGCCCTCTTGACTCACCTCTGCCTATCAAACTCCACCTCCTAATAGCAATTCCACTGTAAATTCATGAATGGAGTTATCGCCTTGTGAGCATGGGCCCCTCACAATCTCATAACCTTCCCAAAGTCCCACCTCTGAACACAAAAGAGTTTGGGGGGACACTTTGCATGTAAACCCTAATAGCCTCCCTGGACTGATCTTCAATCATCTCCTTATGAGACAGAAGCTATGCATTTTCATATTACCCCAGGGAGCAGGTTTCCTTAAAATAGATTCACTTTATTTCATCCAAGTATAACAGTTCAGTACTTTCTGCAGAAGGTTTAGACCATCACATTTTGTGCTAAATCCCCAGGTAGTTCAGATAAGTCACAAATAACCTGAAAAAATAAAAAAAAAAAATTAAAAGAAAATACACATAAGCAAAAAGTTTTATGTGAACCTCTCTTCATATTAAGAAAAACATTAAAAATACAGAATATATCAGACTTGTAGCTCTCATGCTGAGCTTAACAGCAAAATGAGACAGACCATGCAAAGAAAGAGACCATATCCTAACATGAATGAATCCTAACTGGAACACCCTTCACTTGCAGGTTACCTGGATGGACAACCAGAATAATCAACTTTTTAGATAGTTCAGTCCAATGTTTTTATTTCCCTTAGTTTGTGTAGAGCGGTCAGCCTTGTGTTCCTTATCTAAATACTACAGTCTCAGTCTGCCCATGTTCTGCAAATGCTTATAAATATAAAAATGATTAATGTGATATCTATACTTTTCGCATCTCTGATATATCAATGTCATTTTGGAACCTGAGAGGAGAGTTAAGAGATATTCCAATTATTTTAGAGATCATTTAGATATTTTTCATGAATATGATGTTGTTTTAAATATGATGAAGTAAGGGAAGATCATTTTAACATTTTTAGGACCCCAAACTTTGTGAGCCAAGCAAATTATACTCAATATATTACTTCATATTTGCATAGTAATTATATGTCAGAAGAAAGGTTATTCATGCTATTGTAGTGAAAATTCCTAACAGTTTGTCTGTTAAGAAAAATTCGGTGTCTGATGTCTTTCTTTACACAACTGTCTCTCATGATTTCTTTTCTCTTCTAGGAGCCACTATAAGGAAGTATTGTCATTGCAGCAAATGGCGTGGCTACTGGTGGAAGGAAATGCATGAACACAATATGGCAGTCATGGAGTCATGTCTCAGACGTTCCTTCAGTAGATGTTAGTGCTCTGAGTGGAATAACAATGTCAGGATGGATCTCACACCGTGTTGAATTAGTATATACTCCTTTCCACAATGCTATTGCAGAATTTCTACTATGTTATCAATGTTTGTGTAAGTGGCTTGTACTTCTGTCTTTCGCCCCTGGTCATTATTCCCCTCCTGTTTGAAAACACATGACAACTGCAGGGGGACAAAATTTAACTATCCATTACAGCCTGCTTCTTCTTAATTTCCTGTGTCTCTCAGGACTACAGTCCAATAGCTTTGGTGCCCTGAAGCAGACAGATATGAGATTTGAAAGTTGGGTTGGGGAGAGGTTAGACAGAGGTCAAGGAACCTACACAGGGTTTTCCTGGAGCACTGTCATCCTAATCAGTGGTAGGATCTGTCCTGTCTTGCTTACACACTCTGACATAAGGAGCTTTGGTTCCTGCAACTTAATTGTACAAGAATCTCCTTTTTTCTCTTCTATTGTTGCAAAATATTCTTTTCAAACAAACACTCAGCCCCTCTCTGCAGAAGATGGTTATTAATCAAGTGTAGAAGAGTTTAACTAGGCCCTTTCTTTGTGTGAGGCAGCTCAGCAAGCTTCAAGTGCCATAATCAGATTTAGAAGCACCACATCTTTACCATTTTGAGGCTTGTTACTATGCAGATTATGAAAGAAGATAGGCACACAAAGCCTACAGATATCCTGTGGGCAAAATAATTGCATTGTCACAAACAAAAATTGTCTCTGGTTTTGCCATTTGAGTCTTGGCTTACAAATATTTTGAAGCTTTAAGTTTACTGTTCTGCATTTCTTTTGGAAAAATATATGTCCAGGCAACTCATTCCACTCTACATGGTAGCTTCATTCACAAATTTAATTCATTCCATGACTGGGGAAGATGGCTGCAGTCATGTTCTGTACCCTATGTGCAGTTCATGAACAGAAGCAAAATTTTGCTGACTGCTTTTGGTTTTAGTGAGGTTGTTCACAAACAGAAGTGTTCATAAACTACTGTATTATTGTACTGCACTGTGTGGTGCTTCTTTGGTGATGTGCCCCTTTGGGGTATTCTCAATTTCTTTGGCTCCTCTATCAGAATTAGTAATTTGCATGGGGGTTTTACACAACTCCACCGATCGTGATCTTTCCTAACAGGCAAGAAAGCTGAGGGTCACCATCTCCCTTCTGCCTTTTCCATCTCTTGGTCTTTACATGACACTGATTCTTTTCCATAAGCTCCCTTGAGAGTTTGCATCACCAGAACATCAAGTCAAGGGGAGTATTCTATGCCATTTGTGGGATAGACTTATAAAGGACTGCTGTTGTTTTGCCCTCATCAGAATGTGGAACTCACTGAAGCTTTCATATCATCCTCCTTCTCACATACTCAGTTTAGCAAGCTTCCTCTGTATTCAAGTAGTAGCACTGCCTTGATTCTAAGCACCCCTGTTCCAAAGTATGGGTCATGAGCTTGATGCTTCTCCTTGTATCTTGAAAATGTATATACCATATACAATTTTTCAGAAAATTGCTGGAGATGAGATGTGCAATTACAAGTGTGGATTAAATCAGGAACAAAGAAAAAGATTGAATCAGGAAATGACTGGACAAGAATGATGAATAAGGGAGATCTTACAATTGATAGATGGACAACCATCAGAATTTACAGAGATCAACCGGAACAAAGGAGGGGTCTAACATGTTATTCACAGACTACGTAGTTAAAAAACAATTGAAAATCTCAACACAAACAAAGACAAAAGTACACAGAAGGAGTTGCTTGACAATTGTTTCAGTATTACAAACATAAATAGAATTCAGTTTTGCTCAAAAACAACAACAAAAAAAAAACACTGAAGTAATAAATGTGAGATGAGGTAATATAAACAGTATCAGTCCAAAAGGATATAAAATATGTCATGATTATAAAATTAAATGGAAATATGAAAGTACCTAATAAAATACATTACAAATATCTAATAGAATATCTTATAAAATATGTAACAAATTTTCAAAATCTATATGATGAAAATGTTCACACTATCAGATTTTGATCCATTTCAGCCAGGGTAATGGAATCCATTAAAATATTATTTGATATATATCTGTAAAACTAGTCAAGTTCATTCAAATTCTAGTAGACACAGGTGAGAATATACAAATAATATTTTAAAACAATCAAAATTGGGAAGGGATTGCATTACCAAATAAATAGATAACATAGAAGTATAGTAAATAGGCTGCTACTGATCCATAAATATACTAATGGAACATATCCAAAACAATACAAATATCTAAAGGATTTAGAAAGTTATAAAGTCAACATCTTATAGCAATCATTAAAAGATATAATATTGTTTTTAGTAAGAAAAAATGATAATTCTCATGCATCCTATCACTAGTTTCCTCTGTACCAACATTTTCCATTATCATGGTACATTTGTCACAATTAATGAACTAATAACAGCAGATTATTACTAAAGCCCATATTTTCTTCAAAATATTTTATTCCTTGGTTTTTACCTAATGGCCTATTTTTCTATACCAGAATAACACATTGCAATTAATCAAGAGTCTCTTTGGATTCCTCTTGCCTGTGACAATTTCTCTCATTTATTTATTTGTAACAGTGTTCACAGCTTTGAGGAGCTCTTGTTGATACTGAGTAGACTGTACCCCTAGGTGGAGTCATATGATGATTTTTCTCACATTTACTCTTGCAACCTGTGCCTAGATGTCTCCCCAAGCCTCCTGTTGTCACAGGTGAGGCTTCTTCAGAATTGGCTGGATCTAACACGTGTGACACTGGAATTAAGAATGTGTGATTACCAAATTGGTCACTGACTGGTTTGACATAGTTCTGGAAGGCCCACCCTGGTTAGCTTGGATATAAGGGACAGAAAGGGACAGTAGAGTGTTTAGGAAGTGCTCCATTGTGAAGTTACTCTCTTCCCTTTTAGCCACACTGAAGTCTCTCAGGGAGTTATTTTATACAACATAGACCTAGGGTATGAGAAATTATACTCTGCCTATTGCTCCATCTTTAAACTTCAATGACTTGGTTACATCAGAAGGACTCATGACTAAATTTTTGCGTCTGAATTGCAACGTGGTATCTATTGATATTTGATTGCTACTGGCTGCTCACATTTTGGCCATTGAGAATTGTCTCATTTGTTTTCTGCATGCCTTTAACCTGTCTCAATCACTGTGCTTTTTTAAAATTTTGAACATCTGCTTGGCCATGGACACATATTGTGTGTCTCACGCTCACTCCTGGATTGGCTATTTTCTCCAAAAGTCTGCTTCTTTATTGGAGAGTAGTAGCGGAAGGCAAGATCTAAGTGCTAGATCGTTTTCTGTTACATGGTCCCATTGTGTCCTCGAGCAGGGAAGAAAAAAATATAGATACCAGTTTTTCCTATGTCTATTATAAGTTTCATAAATATCTATCTGTATAAATGTTAAATTGAGTTCACATTGGCGTCTCCAACTGCACAGTATCATCGTGTGGATCATTCTAGACACTTCCCTAGGCATGGCTGTTTTACCTGTAACTTTGGGCAGCTAATGGTGAGAACACTGGATCCCTCTGTCTGTCATTTCCTTAGGTAATTGTTCAGTTCCAATATTCTTTTCAGATATGCTAACAGTACCATTCTGAGGAAAAAAATATGTTTATTAGGAAGCACTGCTCTGCATAGTTCTTTTAATCTTTAGCCTTATAGATTCTATGCCTTTTTAAGATCACTTAGGTCAACCTTTTTACTTTACACCTGAGAAAATATGGTTCATTATACATTTGCAATGCACTTAGATTACTTAATCACACTGCAGTCTGGAGTAATCTGAACTAATTTTTTAAAAATTTGCATAGTGAAGATTTGTAATTTCTAGTGCCACAAAGTTGAATGGTTTTGAAAAGTGTCACATACCTATCACTAGAGTATCATAGAAATTCGTGTTCTGTTTACTTCATCTCATTTCTACAACAAATGTTTGGGAAGCGCTAAGCTATTTGACATCAGAGCATTTTTGGTTGTTCTAGTTTATCATGTAAGTGGAATTATGCAGTGTATAGTCTTTGAGTCTGACTCATTTTAATTACAATATTTTGTACCTTTTTAAAATCAGAGAATCATAGTCCACTAGAAAATATGTCAGTATGCTTATCCATTAATTTAATTAAGAGTATCTTGATTGTTTCTATTTTGATAAATTACAAAGTTGCCATACAGATGCTTATAGATAAATTTTCAAATCAATGGAGAGAATACCTAAGACAGCAACTGCTAAGATTGTACAGTGAAGGTGTATTTAGGTCTGAAAATGATTCTTAGTGCATCAGCAGTGAATGACAGTTACTGTTGCTGTGTGTCTTTGTTAGCAATTCACATGGCTAATTTATTTTATAGTAATTTCTCCTTGTGGTTTTAGTTTGGTTTTCTCTGTTACTAAATTATATTGAGTATCTTCTTGGATACTTAAGAGTCAGCTCCATATTTTTGGAGGAAATATCTATTCAGGATCTTTCTTGAACTTTCAGTCATGTTGACTTATAGAATAGTAAGAATTCTTTGTTTTACAAATGTTTTCACAAAGCCAGCAGCTTTGTCTTTTAATTCTCTTTTGCATCTTTTGCAGGGAAAAACTTTTAGTTTTAGTAAGCACAGAATATCAATTTTTTAGGTATCATGTCACTTCTTTAGACAACTGATAAAAATAAAAAGTCCTAGCAGAGTGGCTCTGTGGTAGATGGGTTTCTAAGCATGTGCAATCCCACTGGGGAGAAAAAGAAAGAAAAGAAAGAAAGAAAGAAAGAAAGAAAGAAAGAAAGAAAGAAAGAAAGAAAGAAAGAAAGAAAGAAAGAAAGAAAGAAAGGGAAACAAACAGTTGTGTGTTAAAGATGTGCATCAGTGGCAGAGCCCTTGTCTAGCATGTGTAAGGCCCTGGGTTCAATTCCCAATATTCTTTTCTTTCTTTTTTTTTTTTTTTCATTTTAGGGAAGGGTCTACAGGGTCTTCAGTGTCTCACTACTAGATTGGACTAGTAGGGATCCAGCCTCCCAAGAGCTGGGATTACAGGCAGGCACCACCATGCCCAGTCTCAATTGCCATCTCAGCACACCTAGGAGGCAGGGCCAACACAGCAGACCCAGGGATAGAACCCTGGGCCCCTGGGCCTGTTTTCAGGTAAATGAAGCATTGTAATCTGCTGAGCTATTTGACTGGCCCTTTCAATTTCCAGTATTATAAGGAAATACGTTTCATTTTACCTTTTTATGTACATATTGTCTTTTTAAATTTAGATCAATTTTTCTGATCTGTATTATTTCTTTGTGGTTGACAAATTGTTTTTATTGTATTTTGTAGGGCAGGTTTCCTCATAATATGTTTCTGTCCATTTTCATTTGCTTGGGAAAGTACTTCTCCCTCCATTTTGAAAGATAATTTCACCAGATACATGGTTCTAGGCTGCTGATATTTTTTTTGTTTTTATCATTTAAAGTACTTCACTATATTCTTGCTCAGTAGTTTAGGCAAACATTTATAACAGAACATAACCTCATTTTTTTTCTATTTAAAAACTTTTGGTTTATGTTTTGCTTTGCATTGCTTTTTTCAAGTTCCTTTGCATTTGGCTGTCTGAAATTTGAATAAGATATGCTGAGTTGTGTGTGTGTGTGTGTGCATTTGGTATAGTAGTAGCAGCACTTAGCAGTAGTTATCTTCCTGGACCTGTAGCTCCCGTCTTTTACCAATTATGTAACATTCTCTATCATTATTACTTCAATATGTTTTTTTCTTCATTATTCTCTCTTTTCAAATTCTGCTTCATTCAGAATGCATTTTTAATATTGTTCCAAAGTTATTTAATATTTTGTTCCTTTTTCAACTTAAAATTATTTATTTAGTTGTTACAGGGTTGTGCTACTCAGCTTGGACCTGTAATGATCCTCCTGGCTCAGCATTCCCAGTGCAGGAATTACATGAGTGCACCACCACGCCCGGTTTCTGCAGCTGGCTTGGTGCCTGAGACCAGCACAGCACGTAGTACCAGAGGGTGCATCCAGATCCTTGCTCTTATCAGGAGGGTGCTTACACTGCTGAGCTATCTCACAGCACCTCTGTTCCCTTTCTTGAGCTTTTGTCTGTTAAGTTTTTTGCTTTGCATTTCAGTTTGGTAGGATTCTATTGACTTATATTGAAGGTCACTTACTATTTTTACAAATATATTAAGACTATTCATGAGTGCACTAAAGACATTTCTGTCTCTATTGATTACTAAGTTGTCCTTTGAAGTCATTGCTAGATATGCCTTTACTCTGTTCACACTGGATTTCCCCTTTGGTGCCTGTGTTTTTGGTAATTATAAATCTTTGTTATATTTGAGGCTGGTTCTTGAGGTCTCTCTATTCTTTCAGAATGCTGTTTTCTCTTTTGATTGATGACATGCTTTGTGCATTTTTGTTGTAATCTAGACATCTGTGTAAAGGAGTAGAACTAAGGTCAAATAAAGCTTTCATAGGCCAGCTAGACAGCTCAGCGGACTAAAGTGCCTGCTTAGGCAAAATTCAGGGACTGGGATTGTAATCAGGGACTGTGCACCTATAATCCCAGTGCTTGGGAGGCTGAAAACAAGAGGATCTTGTGACTCAGGTCTGTGTAGTGAGACCCTGTAGACCATGTACTAAAGCCTTTCATGTGAGGATATATGTTTATCTGGCTAAGAGATGGACCATGTGTGTTTGTTATGCCTGTAAATCCAACAGCCTTGAAAATGCTCTGGTCAGTCCTTCTTGTCTGCCTCCCTTTAATGCCAGGCTTCCCTTGGTCATCTCTGTGTCTTTCTTGCAGCACTTTCTGGTGTAGTTCAGTCACCGTGCTGTGGTCATGTTATCTGCTGACATGTCCACTTCCCCATTCCTGACCACTGCTCCCTCCCTTGGCTGCAATGTTTCCAACCTATTTATTGACCATTCTTATCCTCTTGACTATGTTTTTCCCTTCTTCATATGAAACAGGAAAGGTAGAAGGAGTTGTATAAAGAACTGTTTTCCCTCAGCTGGCATAAGACTAGCAATTCTTCTGCCTTTGTGATGAAGGCTAAGGATTGGTTTCAGAATGATTCTTCTTCCATTCCTACTAGAACCAGAAAATATTTCTCACACCTATATGAGAACTTCGAGTGGGAAAGTCCTGAGGAGTGTGCCCCGCCCAAGACTAAGCCCTGAGGAGATGCTGACTCTTCTAGAGTCCCCATGCGGCCTCCAGCCATTTGTCATAATTAGTATTTAAATATTCCTGCTGACTAAGAACTTCAGTATCTTCTTCTGCAGGTAAGCAGATCTGGTTTACCCTACTACTCTTGTTTTCTGATAGGCAAAATATAAGTAATTGACTTAAAATAGGTTCTTTTTATATGTAGGGGCTACATTAATTTCTCCCAAGATATTTACATGTCTAAATTGAAAACCTGTACTGGACTTTAGCTTTTGCTCTTTTTTTTCCTCAAGAACAAGAAATATGTTATTTCCTTCACCCTTTGGATCAGAATGGTTTGCTTTCCAATTTTGATTTCTACCTGAACAATAACAAGTGCTGTTTTTCCGAACCAGCTTTGCTAACAATGGCCAAATAAGGTTGCAGCCTTTTGATAATAAAAAAAAATCACTGAAATAAAAAGTCCACTTTGTTTCCCTTCACACATGCCGAGCAAAATAGAGAAAATAATGTCTACTTTCATTGTTATAGTTATGATTTACTGCATCTCCAAAATTTCAGTTGAATAAACTGAATAATTGACCTTTTTCTCTCTAAATATGGAAAGGTTAAAAATAAAAAGAAGCAGGGGTATAATCAGCTGGCATTCACTGCCATTGGTTGTATCACCCATTTCATACCTGAGCCTCTGGCCTGTACTATACAGTTTATTTTAATTGTATAAAACAATGAATTAAAATGACTAAGGAAATTTTCAAAGGGAAGCCATTATTTATCTATGTCTTTGTGTGTGTGTGTGTGTGTGTGTGTGTGTGTACTTGTGTAGGTAACACCAACAAAAAACACCTCTATTCAGTGAAATTGTAAACATGGGGTTATGTGAGTCTGAGAGTGACAGTGAAGAACATAGAGACCATTATTTTCCTTTCCTTTTTTTGTCTCAATTTTGTTTTAAGAGGGGTCCTAGTCACTCTTAATAACATTGTGATCAGTATTGCAGGCAACAAAATTATGTATAAGGATATTCCCAGAAGGTGCTTGTCTTCCTTGCTAAACTTAAGAGACCCTGAGTGCTAAAGAATTTGGGTAAACTCAATAGGCTGTTGGGCTGCAAAAACAGACGTCCTACTTATGCACATAAAGTGACATGAGTGCTAAGCCTCCTTTTGCCATTGTTATAGACTGAAATTTTTGTTGCTTTAAAATTTATGTGTTGAAACCTAATTCTAGTATATTGGAATTGGTAAGTGGAAGCTTTCAGACAAGATCAGAAGGACAGGGTGTTCATAAACCAGACTAGGAGACTTGGTAAAGAACCTCCACGAGGTTCTCTCACCTCCTTTGATCCTGTGAGTTCTCCTTGAGAGGACCAACTCTCTATGCACCAAAAGTGAGCCCTCATGGAACTTCTGCTATTGTGAGGCCAAATGTTCTATTGTCCAGAAGTTGGGAAACTTTTTTTCTGTTAGTTTCAAGCCACGCATTTTATGACCTATATTGTTACTTTTGTAGTTTTAACAGCTTAAAATAATCAATAAACCACATTAGTGGAAAAGACTTCTGACGGAAAGTATGGGAAGACTAAATTATTATATAAAATTGATGAAACTTTACACATTAAAGAAAAATCCAAAGCAAAATAGTGTCAATCATGCAGAGAGAGTGTATCAGAAGCCGCAGTCAGATTTTAATGAGGTCTTTTTTTTTTTTCTCTTCAACAAACAAAACAACAGCATTCTCTGGAATAATGTCTGGAGTCTAGTAGTATAATTTTCAAAAATTCCAAGTTGCATTAAAAACTATTTGACCTACTAAGAACTAGGATAATCAAAAAAATTTAAATAGAAAAGTCAGTTAACAAATACCAGGATCATATGATTCAGATGTTAAAATGAATCAAGACTTTAACCATCTCTCAATAAAAAAAAAGTTTAAAAAAGACTTTAATCATCTATTATGTCTATGTCCTATGACATAAAAGTAAACACTCTTAAAATAAGCAAAAAGTAGAAGCTGTAACATAGAAATAAAAGCTATATAAAATAACCAAATTAGAATTTTATAATTTAAAATTGTAGTAAAATATACTTAAAATATTGATGAAATAGCTTTATTAACAAAATGGACCAGCTAAAGGTAGTCAATGAATTGAAAGCTTTTCATAGAAATTATTACACCTAACAAACAGATAAAGTATTTTAGCTTAACTCTTTCTAAATGAAAATAATACACTTTAGTATTATTAAATATATACCTTATGTGGCTCTAACCGAAGGCTAGACTGTCCAGCGACTTTCCTTACAAGAGATACATGACAGTCCGAAAAACTGTGTGTATATCTTAAATCTCATGTACCTAAGGAAATGGGCCCAGCCTGGGACTGCTCTTGGAATCATACATTTCTCTGAAAATGACACCAGGCAAAACATTGCATGGAGATCAAAGATTAATAAAAGAAGTTCACCGTCTTCATAAGTAAAGATTTACTATATTTCTTATCCCCTCCACAAGTGATCAGGCCATATAACAAAAATAATCAAGGTGTATTCTGTACTACTGAACAATATTTTATCAGTTTCACAGTCATTAATCAGTACTTCACTGAAAAATTCCTAGACTGGGAAAAGTCATTTCACATTCATTGATGACTTGATCAAATCTCAGGGCAACTTCAGTAGCCTATTGTTTGGAATAATATCACTTTGCTAATGTCTGTCTGTGCTGAGTGAGCTCCAGCCACCCAGATAGTACACGAACCAGAGATTCAAGGCATAACACAAAAGTCCACTGTGGTATCTAAACAACTTTTAGTCTGATGGACCCAGAATGCTATGTCATGGAGGCTGAAAATACCCTGCTCGGATTAGGAGTGCAGGCAGAGCTCACTCTGCACAGCAGCATGGGATTATAAAAAAACAATTATGCAAGCTGAAACTAAAAGCGATCTAATTATTCAGTGGAAACATTGCCATCATTAATTAACCTTTAAAACTTCCTGTCCAAATATTTAAAGTGGTTTAATATTTACTAAATGCACAGTAATTCAAAAAACACTGGAAATAATAAGAATTCAAGTGTTGTATTTATTTGCAAACAAGTTGTTAAGAGCTATTTAAATGATGCTTGTCTCCTTCCTTCTTGCATAGCATGGTACAGAGAAAGAAGTTACTTTTTTTTTTTTGGCCTTGGCAAATTGTCACATTCCTAAATTTAAGTTTAGAATATGTTATCCTTTATACTTTCCTATAAGAATGCAAATATCACTGAAAGGTTCATTGTTGTACAAAAAATTTGCAGATGTCACTTGTACTGGGTATCTTTACCCTTTTCATTATAACCGTGTCACTACTCACATAGCTAAGTTTGCCCTCACTGCAAGTAAGTTCTGGCATCAAATTAGATTCTCTCAGGTAGTGGCGATGTCAGCATTCCTGTGGTCAGCTAGTGCTGCTTTATCTTCATTTACTTTTTATTCATATCATGTTCCCAATACTAGCACTTTTCATTTCGTTGTTCCACTTTTATATTTGGTAGCTACCTTCTTCTTTTAAGAATATATCCTTCTGTGTCCATGGGACATTCATTCCTCCTTTTGCCAGAGATCAAACCCAGCAATGTTCAAATTCTTTATATAAAATAATATAGTATTTATGTAGAACCTGTAACAGCCCAGCGATTTTATTATCTATACATTACTGTGTTTATGCTGTGTAATACAATGGAATATTACTTAAATGGTTGTTACAGTGTATCATCTAGGAAAGAAGAAAAAACTTTAGTTCAGCACAGATGAGGTGTCTTTCTTTATGCTTGGAAATATTTTTGTACAAGTTTTGCATACTTATATCTACTACTCTAAGCAAGTTATTTGAAGACATCATTATGCATATAACAACCATTGTTGAATTCCTACATTACGGTTTGTGTCTAGTCCTCTCAAAGCCTCATGCAGTCATGGGGCGGACTTCTAGAGTTTGTGACTAACTCATGATCCACTGAGATTATGGCTGTGAGTGCTGCTGGGATTATGGGTGTGAGCGCTGCACCCAGCCTAGGGCAGGGAGCCTGAATGAAATTTAAGGGAGTCAGACTTGCTTTCTGTAGACTTTGTTGTCAGTGCTCCTGCCCTTTTGCTCTTGCTGTCTGCCGCCACCATGAAAGATAACTTTCTGCCCTGTGCTGCTTTGTCTTGGAGCCGGCTGAGTGTGGCCTGAAACCTCCAGTAACTGTGAGCTAAATAAACTTTTCCTTCCTTAATTTTGAGTGTTGGGTATTTGTCCCAAAAATGAGAGAAGAGTAACTGAGACATCCTATTATTTTGGTTAGTGAAATTCTGTACCATTTCCAATGTTTTCTTTTTTACTGTTTTTATTCTCTTTGAAAAATAAAGTAAGAACATGTTTTGGATTCACGGTTGGATGAAGTCACAGATGAAGTGAATGATACGTGGTGAAATTCCTAGTGAAATGGTATGGGGTGGAATTCCTAGCAGATCAGGAAGCAGTGCAGTCATCTATCTATGTGTGTGAACTAAAGAACAGATGTGCAGTGACCAATTACAGACAGTGCAACAATTAAAGAAATTGGCCTTTGATCATGAAGTACTTCTGTTACTCACATAGTGACATGTGAGCCAAAGAGCTAGTTAGAAGCAAAGTTCAAATGAATACTTTGCAGTTTGTGTGCACAATGTCAGAAGATAAAATTTTGCTTTAGAGACCCTATGTTGCTTAAGTGACTAAAATCTGAGCATATTACAATTATGCATTGAAAATACTATTTAATATACTGAACATCTCTTAATATTCATAAAGGCCTTTCAGATCTGCAAAACTGAAAACATCTGAATCCAGACTTTTTTTTTCCAGAACAAACATGTCTTTTTGATTTTTATTGAGGTTCGTTAAAAATATTTAATTGTTTTAGTGATGTGGAAGTAAATGTCTTTTTTTTTCTAGTTTTAAGTTCTTTTTCCAGATTTTTTATACTATTTTTGTTGAAGTTTTAGTTATTTTAAAATACCAAAGTGCATGTATTTTTTCTTTTATTTTGTAACTTTCAGATATGATTTCTTACTCTGTTACTATATTGTTAAAGTTTTTATTTGATTTTTACTATCAAATAAGTACAAAATTATTTTTTCATAGTATGAGGTACAGACACCATTTTTTAAAATATGGTAGCTAATTTGACCTAACAAATTACTAAATAGTTTTTTTCATAATTTGCACAGTCTTTTTTTTTCTCAAATTTCTACATATACTTATGTTGATTGTTAAGGTACTATTTTGTCCTATTAATCTAGACAAATACTTATGAATCCAAATCACAACATTTTAGCTAGTATGGCTTTATGATAAATTTTTGAATTCTGTGCTCTGATTTTCATTAAAATCTTCTTGGTAAATCCCCATTCATATTTTTTCAGAACTTTTACAAACAGAACTTTTAGAAACAATTAAACCATGACTTACTGGACTTGTGTTAAAATCTGTTTTGGTTACTTTGCTGCCTAAATTTAAGGAAAGAAAGGTCTATTCAGCTCACAGTTTGTGGAGGTTTCAGTCTGTGATCACCTGGAGCCCCGAGGGAGTTGCCTGGCACAAGGGCAACAGCTTAAGGCAGCAGAAGACAGCAAAAGCAGCCAGAGCAGCGGGTGGGGTGGGGCAGACAAGCCTCTTTCCTCCCTTATATTGGAAGAGTGGGCGACGCAGCCCTAGGGCAGGTGTCGGTAGCACTCACATCTCCGTGCCCTCCTCTTACACAGGATGAGGGTGTTTACAAAGCGAGTACCCTATCTCCTGGCTGAATCACTTAGTGACATTCTCTAGACATCTCTCAGTGCATCAACTATTACAAAACCTGATGGAATCACATCATTCTTTATGGTCATAAAAATGGATTACAGCTACTTTTCTTACATACTTGGCTTTCTCTTAAAAGGCTTTTAATTTTTCTGCACAAATCTTGCATAGCCTATCTCTGATAATTTCCAAGGTCCTTTATATTTTTGTTGCCAATGTTAATGGTTATTATCCTTAGGATTCTGATTTCTAGTGAGTTATTTTTTTTCTAGTTGATTATTTTCAATGTATAAAGGTATTGTATATTTTTAAGGTTCATATAGAAATCTTATATTTTTCTATTAAAAATCCAAATATTTTAATATAACAATGACTATTTTATGGAAATTAGAATATTAACTACTGATAATAATCTGTTTTCTTTCCCTTATAAGTACATGAAATTTTATATAATTTCTTGTCTTATTGCATTGTACATTATTTCCAGTTCATTGTAGAATAAAGGCAGTAATATCAGATAGCTCTATTTCCTGACATTGACAAGAATAGCTTTATTTTTTGAAAACTGAATATAGCATTTGTGGTAAGTATTGGTGGATTCCCTTTATAGGAATATAGATAGTTTTCTTTTACTTTCAGACATTTCAGTTAAGAATAATTTGAACTTCACTATTTTTCTTTTAACCAATAAAATGATGATTCTGTTTTAATATTCAAAGTCATTTATTAAAAATTCTTAGGGAACATATAAAGCTCACCACAATGTGTAAGAGCCAACAGCTTATGGAGTCAAACAACTCATTTAAGCTTTGTTATACAAAAGTGATTAAGTTTTTCTGAGTAAAGACTCTTCCAAGGAGATTCTCAAAGATTCCTGATTCTCAAATAATTGCAGAAGGCTCAGAGTAGAGTCTAGGTTCGCTGAATTTCTGTAATGAGATTCTTCATCTATTTTTCATACGTGTGTGTGTGTGTGTGTGTGTGTGTGTGTGCCTTTTCCTATTGCTTTTGCTTTGCTTCTTTTCTCTGCTTTCAAATATAGGTCATACTGCGCAATAATTATCTTGAGTTATAGAATCAAAAAATCAACTTAGAATAACTTGCATTCACTTCATTTTCTTATCTTAAACCTTGGAGCATAAGGAGTCTCACTCAATTGAACCCTGGTAATGAAATCCTGAAAATCCACATGTGTTATAAGCAAGAGCAGACTTTCTCCCAACATGCCCTGTTTGGCTCCCTTTTGAAGTGGCCGGCTTCATACTTCATGTTCCTGCTTCTGTGTCACCTTCCTTCTGTGCCCCTAGGTGAGTCCATGAAGTACCCTCCTGAAGTCAAGGGGTACCTGGGCAAACATAGGATTACTATATGGAAATTGTCCTACTTCCTACCACAAATGTTATATTCAGTTTTCCAAAAAAAAATAAATAAATACAGCTATTATTGTCAGGTCTCTCTGCTAACAGAGTGGGAAAAAGGGATTAATTCTGTCCTATTGTGGGGAATTACAGATGACTGTGAGACACAACCCTGCCTTTCGAGCAGAACAACTCAACGAAGAAGCCAGTATGACTTGGATCACAGCACTCCTGGCAACTTTCCTTAAAATCCCACAGACTTTCATTTCGTTTCCACTGTGTCTACAAACGGGGCAGGCAGGAATCACAGCCTGCTCAGGAGCTGCAACTCCATTATGAGAAACCATAGCAGAATGATTTGGTTATTTACAATGACTGACAGCTTACCAAGAAAACCACAAAGAAGAAAAGAGAAGCAGTGCTCAGCCCGTGTCTGTCCATGTAAGTCTCCCAAACTGCCACCTCCACAGCTTCACACCACCAGCACACACACTGCGCCCTCTTCATATGATCCATGTCTCGATTCTAGTATGAGAGGTCTAAACATGGTTCAAAGTGGCCACATTAAAACATACTCCCGAGCTCACTATTTCATCCATATCATCGGATGGGAAGCAAATAGTTCTAGTATTAAATTATTTGTTTATCTGTTTGTTTCATGCATCTTGTACCATGAATAACCACTACAAAGACAACAATATGCAATGTAGTAATTATTGAAACTGTCCTACTAATTGGTTTTGAAACAGTCTCATTGCTATTTGTCTCTCAATAAAATTATTTTTTAAAAATCCAATTATTTTTTAAAAATCCTGTTAACATGCAGCTTACTTTACTTTTTAAATAATTTTATTGAGAAACAAATAGCAATGAGACTGTTTCAAAACTGATTAGTAGGACATTTTCAATAATTACTACATCGCATATTGCTGTCTTTGTAGTGGTTTTTCATGGTCCAAGGTGCAGAAATGTTATCTTGACCACAAACACGATTAGAACAAATCTTTCTATTCATTGAATTAAGAGAATGTAGCTGCATGTCTATCTTAACTACTTTAACTATACAGATAAAAAATGGTCCTTCATTTTTATCCCTTTTTTTGGTTTAGTTTTTCCAGAGATGGGTATTCCATTGTCCCTGAACTATATAGGAAGCAACGGGATATTTAAAAATGTGGTTGTTCCTACTTTATCTGAAGAAGCTTCAACAGTTTTGGGTACACAGTAGTATTTAATAACTCTTCATAGAATGGAGAATAAATTAGGTTGTATGTTCTTTCACAGTAACTAGCATTGAGCTTATTAGTCAGATACTTGCAGAAACTGTGTAAAGACTAATTCATGAAATGTTTTTGTGTCTGTACTTAGGTCTGTCTGAGGAATCTGATAATTCATGGTAGATGATGTCCCAGCTGCTACCAATTTCAACACATAACACTGAAGTGAGGTTAAGAAATCAATGAATAGGTGTGAAAGATAGGGTGCTTGTCTTCCTATTAACTTCCCTCTTTTTTCCATATGATTTACCCCTGGTTCCCATTCCATAAGTAGTCTTAAATCCAGAATTATGAACAATTGAGTCATGTGGCAGTATACTGTGAGACCCTTCGGAAAGAAAGTTATAAGCATGCTGAGCTGGATCCTTTAGTGAAGAGAAACCCAATGGACCAGCTCTATCTCACACATGATTTCTCTGTGAGGCATTTGGACTATGATGACTTCCACATGATATCGGATTATAAAATAATGAACATCACAAGCATGCATGTTCTTAAATTAGTGTTCTCCAAGAAAACTGCTTGAGGACATCTCCAGTTCATCCTGTTCAACATCATAGAAAGAAGGTGAAGGAATGGGCACCATTTTTTTCTTTCTGGAATTTCCAGAAGGACTTACAAAGTAGGAAACCATACAAAAATATATCCCCTCAGTAAAGTCTCAGGAAATGGTTTTGTTTTCATGTTGTGTGTGTGCCAGTCCTTGCATGTCTGAACAATGAATGTGTGCGATTGTGTCTGTATGTGTAGTGTGAAAATACTTTCTCATTTACATATTCAACAAATAACTACCTATTGCATGCCTAACATTAATTTTGGATTGGAGCCCTAGGTAAAGTGGACACAGTATTTTCCACTTAACTTGGAACTGTTGTTATCATAATGAGTTGTAATTATAGACAGTTGCTGGCTTATTATGACTTAACAATAATGTGAAAGCAATATGTATTCATTGGAAATTGTGCTTCAGTTTTGTGCTTTGATTTTTTTCCTGGGCTAATGATACAAGGTAAGGTAATGTCTCAGGATGCTGGACAGCTATGGCAAACCCCAGCACCCAGCCAGCCCATGATCATGAAGAGAAACAACGGAGAGTCACTGTGTACTATGTTCAGTCAGGTAAGTATGTGAAGTTCATTTTCTACCTTTGACATTCTGAAGCCAAATGGATTTCCTGGGACATGACCTTTTTATAAGTGGGGGATTACCTGTGTCTGTATTTTCCTCTGTGTATCTTATGCTTGGCAGTCAGACTTTTCTAATTCATATCAAGATCATGTTAGAAGAGAATAAAATAGAAACCAATGCCCTAGTGTATAATCAAAGGTTCTAAGCTTTTTAAGTTCAGTTTTTTCATTGTTTAGGAAAAGGACAAATTTATTCCAGCCTCCCTATAAGTTATTGCTATGAGTACTGTAAAAGAAACTGCTATGTAGCTGAATGTATAAATGTAAATTCAGGAACACTGGGGAAAAAAATGCAGCCACACCAGTATTCCAATGCATAATCTTTCATTCAATACTGAGATTTCTCTTGTCAAAATTTAATATATGAGTTTATCACTGTCCCTATTAAAATACAATCTAATTCATAGAAAATGGGATTTTAAGATGTTGTGAATTAGTAATATCTATGTGCGTTTATCTTACCCAAGCTTCTCCCTGTGACAGCTCTTGAGTACAAGGCATGATACAGAGTGAGAAGGAAGAAGCACTCAGGGAAGAGCACAGCGCTTCTCCCTTCAGTCAAAACACTGGGCCAAGGCCCCCGATGGGAAGCCTAGGGAGGGAGGCAGGAAAGAAGGAGAGATTGTTCTGATGCTAAATAAAGATTATTAACTACACAGGGACCATAACGTTTATATTCACATTCATATTCCCAAGAACAGCATGGTAAAAATTGCAATGAGATCATGCACCTCTGTAATGATCATTCTAGATTACAAGGGTCAGAAGGTACCACACTGTCCAGCACTGAAAGAAGAACATTCACTGTCCTTTCACTTTTCATAGTAAAGTGACTACAGATTGCCAGGTGAGAGTTTACACTTTTTTGAAGGGCTTTCAGGTTATTACATGTGCATGTAAGGCAAATATTTAGTCTTGTTTGTGTTACAAATGAATGAGAACATGGAGGAAAGACACAGGCTAATTAGACACTGCATTTTATTCCACAATCACAAGGGAATGCCAAGTATATATATATATACTTTCAGGACAGGCAGAAACCACTATGTCTGCTCACTATAAAACACTGACCTGGAAAGTGCAGTACTGTGCTCATGAACAATGATTTTAAGGGTCCCACAGATGTGAGCATGAGCCTTGGCTCCACGGCGTATCCACGTATGATCTCAGCTTGTTTCCTGTCCTGTCCTCTGAAAGTGCTGCTAATCTGTTTGTTCTGCATTTTCTGTGAAATGGAGGAAGTAACACTCACCTTAGGGGTTATTATGATGTCATATGTATCAAGAGAACAGCACAGCATTGGTACAATTTAGATGCTCAGTAAATGGTGGGTTTGTGTCATTACTTTTGTAATTCAAATAGATGATGACATAAGTCTGACAGCCTGATGTACCTGTCAGACTGACATGGCCCTTTGTCTCTGAATCAGTGTATGGTGTTTGATGTTTAATGAGTTCATTAATAGTGTTTCCACCAAAGTTTTAGCACGTCCCTGACTCATGCACTTGGTATAATGCTTGGTGTTGAAGGTTAAAAGAACATAAAAGATCATAGCAATAGCCAGAGGGGTGAAAAACAGTTTTTGTTTTGCTAGGAAGCATTATACAATGCCATCATCTTAGTCTACTAATCAGATCCCAGGACCCAGGGTCAGTGCTGAGTCCCAGAAATTGTACCTTGTTATTGCTCCAATTTGACTGAAACCATGAAGAAAGACTAAACAAAATTATGAGAGATTTATAAATTGATCTTTATGTCAGTTTATTTTATTACTAATCGTGGTGTGTGCAGCTAAAAATGTTTTCAAGAACCAGTGCTCCAAGTATTTTATCAGAGCATACCCTGTCCCCCATAAAGTCTGTTTTCTATGGCTTCTCAGTTGACTGGAGACAAAACCATTTGAACAATGGAAAGTTGATTGTCAAGAGACATGTTTCACCCAGACCTGAACTGAAGTAAGGATTTTGGCATGACCTTTCTAATCAGCAAATAGCCATTATACCCCATAAATCAGAAGCTATTGTCATAGCAATACTGGATACAAAAGACCTCAGGACTCTATGCATCATAACATTAAACATAAATTTAGCATAAATGTCTGTGGATTAGCAATTTGGCCTTGACTACCCACAGTTTCACAGTTCTCCTTTCAGTTGACATCACTGTTATTTAAAGCAGTGGGTAATCGATGGGCTGAAGTAATAAGGGTGATTAAACAGTGACATATCTCTCTTCCTCCAGAAGGACAGGTAGAATACATTCTCGTAGAGGTGTTAGAGCATAAGAACAGGGCCAACAGCACGAGCCCATCTGAAGTCTGTGGATGGAATATTTGCTAAGCCCATTGGCTATGGCCAATCACATGGCAAAGGTCAGAATAAGTGTAAGACACACTAAAGTTCACCTAGCAAGGAAATTCAGAATCCAGGCCATTAACACCATTTGTTCAGCATCTCATTTAACATCCTCAGTATCTCTGATAGAGACTCTGTGATATACCAACTCTCTAAAGTTCACTGCTGATTACTTTATGCTATTGAATGATACTACTTATTTCTTTTTAAAGTAACTTTTCATTTGATTGAAAAATGTAAGCTTATTGTCAAGGATGTCCAAAGAATTAAAAATATGTCTTCACTGAGAAATAATTGCCGTTAATTTTCTTATTTATTTAGTTTGCTTTATTTTATTTATTCATTTTAATTAGAAAAAAAGATGAAACAGAAATGAAACAGTTTCAAAACAGGTTAGTGGGACAGTTTCAAAAATGAATACATTGCATATTGTCTTCGTAGTAGTCATTCAGAGGACAAATACAGCCAGTTCATTGAGAAGAAAGATTTGAACTAATATTGTTTAGACAAGACATCATACCTTTCTAATACCAATCTTTTCAGAGTTTTTCACATACTTTATTAGATTAAATTCCACATACTTCACTATTAAGTGTAGGAAATATAGAATGCTACTATGAGGAAAGTCATTAATTATCGATAATTTGAACAAGAATAGTTGCTGTCAGAAAGTATGTCAGTTTGTCATACTTCTGACATACTCCTCTCTCTGCACATGCACATATTTGTGTATATTTCACTGCATGTATGAATTTATGTAATATTTTCTTTTAAATGGTGCATTAATAGTATTTTACCATTTATTTTTTTAATTTTTTAAGTGTATTTATTATAAGGTCTATAGGGTCTCATTACACAAATCAAACTTGTAGTGATCCTTCCTGTTTTTAAGCCTCTCAAGTGCTGGGATTGCAGGCACAGGCAACCACGCCCAGTCTCAATCCTATCTCAGTGCAGCTGGGGGTGGGGCCAGCACAGCAGGCTGGAAATGAATACCCTGCCTCTGTGTTACCATCTGGTGTTTTTCAAAATATTTTAGTGACTGTGTTTAGATAGATTTCTCAACTATTTTTTAAAATTTTTTTTTCATTTATTTTTATTTTATTAAAATACAAATGTCAGTCAGACAGTTTCAAGACACCTTAACCATACACATTCGATGAATTAATACATTGCAAACTGTTTTCATAACGCTTTGGTATTGTACAAGGTGCATACATGATATTATATTTACAGATATTATTTTAGCAGATATCTCTTATCAGTGAATTAAGAGTGTAGTTGCTTACTTATCTTATTTTTTTATGCCTGAATTATATCAAAAATTCAATAATTATTTACCTAGTGGATGACCATAGTACTAAAAGCCTACATAATATCCTGTCCAACCACCATTAGTGCAGATCTTGCCTCTCAAAGAATTATGTAGAAGCACAGCGTTATCTATCCCAACTGTACTGTCCATACACACACATCATGATTTTTTCTTTCTACAACCCTTCCTTTTTCTACACCTGTCAAAAGTGGGCACTCCATTGACATTCAACTAACTCAGGTGCTTGAACTCGACACTACAATCCAACACAGTCCAGCATTCTGCAACCATAGTGAGTTATTCAAAGAAATTGTCGACCATATCCATTTACAGCTCAGCTTATGGTCAACTATTAAGTAATATGTTGTAGTCAGTATTATTTTTTACCATTCAACTAAGGTTTTTCATTGTATTTTTTTTTAAAGAATGCAAACTAGTGATAGGAAACAAGCATTAGAACTGATACAAGTTTTCACTATACAAAGCAATAGGAATTCATTAATGGTTGCTGTATTACATGATGCTATCTTTGAGTTAGTTCCTCAGTTTACCAGATATAAATATATAAGATTCTATTTTTTTAGTACAGGGACTATAGGGTCTCACACTGTAGATTGGACTAATAGTGATCCACCTGTGTTCAGCCTCCCAAGGTTGGGATTGCAGGCATGTGCTACACACAGTCTCAGTCATGTCTCAGCAGGCCTCAGGGGAGGGGCCTGCCTGTCACACTGGGGATCAGACCCTAGTTACTTTGTCTGCCTAAGCAGGCACTTTAATCTGCTGAGTGATTTGGCCAGCCCTGTAAGATTCTTTAAAAGAAAAAAAAAAAAAGCAAAACAATAACAAAAAGATATAAGGAATTTAAATGAGGAAAAAAATCAGAGAAAAAGAAATTTTAAGCATTAACTGATCCTTTTAAAAGATGAGCAGAAATTAATGATAATATTTCCCAGCCTGTTCTGTGTACCTAAATATATTTTCCCCTTCTTTCATTTGTCCTTTTGCTCACCTCAGTTTTTCCTACCCATTGAATAATTCCTTGCCCTCTCACAGTATCTGTTGTGGCTTTCAGGATTTCATTACTATTTTAGGTTCTCACACTAATGATATAATACATTGTTTGCACATATGAATATTATTTATTTCATTTGCCAATATAGTGTCCAGCTGCATTCATTTGTCTACAAAAGCCTAACATTTATCTTTTTTGTAGCTGAATAGTACTCCACTATGTGAAAAATATCATATATTTTTCTCCATTCCTCAGTTGATGGATCTGTGGGCTGTTTTCAAGATTGAAGTATGACAAATTGCCCTGCTATAAACATGCAGTGTGGTCATATGCGTTCACCTATTTCCACCCTGGTCCAACAATGCTGGTACTTTCTACTTTCTTGTCATTTTTTTTTAGATTCCACACATTAAAGAGAATATGCAATATTTGTTTCACTGAAATGTAATTTAAATAAGTAACTTTTTACTTTAATTTCATATTTTTATTAATAGCTGAACACATTTTCACATTTTATATACCTCTTTATTTTGTTATTAACTATTAAATGTCTTTCTCATTTATTGCCATGAGATTATCATATATTAGGATTATTAAACCACTTCTGCTATGCACGTTATAAATGCTTTCTTTTTTATTATTTCTTGATATGGTTCTGACATAAAGTGGTTTTAATATTTGTCTATTGGCATATATTGATTGTTTTCCTGAGCAAAGGTAGCTTTGTGTTATCAAGGATCAGACAACTATTCATTTCTATTCTCTTCCAAATTATGTGCTTTTTAATGTGCATCTTTAATTCATCTAGAATTTATTTTGATGTTTTGTTTTATATGAAGATCTAAATTGATTGGCTTGTCCTTATAAACCTAGCCTGTTTGCATAACAACATCTATTGAGTAATTGACCTCTTTGTAATTGATTTGTTTGCTTCTTCTGCCCCATCATAACATTGACCATACAGTATGCATGAGGGCCCTGTTTACTGGCAAAGTTTAGTACTTCTTGTATGTTCAGTGGCAGTGCTGAAATCATAGTCTATTTCAGGAGAACTAGAAGTCATATAGAGAAAAAGATCATAACTTTTGAGATCAAAAAGCCTTGGACACAAATCTTTGCTCTATAGCCTCATGACAATAGGAACATTAGTGGCTGATTAATTTTTCTGAACCCATTGTCTTATGTGTAATGGACTTATAATATCCTTCTGATACTCTGTTGTGTGCAGCAAACAAGATAATACAGGTACAAGAACTTTGTGAACTGTGAAATGTTTTACTAATATTAATTTTTACAATTAGAAAGATGAGAGCTGGACTCTGACCTCATTATGCAAGCTTACTGGATATGGATGATTTTGATTTCATATAAACTCAGTAAGGCAGATGAAGGAAGACAATAAAACCCCAGCCAGACCTCTGCTCTGTTATGCTGTAAGAGGTGGGCTGCATCATCTTGAAAAAGATATCTCCCACTGTTGTTCTATAGAACTGGCTATTAGTGTTAGAAGCCTCAAGCAGGATGGGCATTAATTAATGAGGTTAGTTGTAAATGCTTTTAGCTATTAGACGTGGGAGAGAAAAAAGTAAAGCACATTTGGAAACTCTATAGAAAGTGGTTTTAACAGTAGCTCAGAGAGATTGCAAGTACACAACCCAACCTTGAGGAAATATTTCACTGTGAAGAAAGAATTGGCAAAGTCACTTTTCTCTCCAACCTCTGCACTGAGTATCATTAGCTACATATACAAGGGTGCAAAGAAAAATACTGATTCCCAAATAAAACAATTACTCAAAAACAATTCTGACTTAACGCATTGGGTGAGTCATAGGATAGGAGATTTATTTTCATTTCCCCAAAGATCCAACTTGAGACAGAAAGAAGGTGTCAGTGGAGAGTGTGTTCTCCAAGTCAAACACTAAGACAGCTTGCACTGATCCGCAATAGATGGGTGTTTCATAAACTTGGTGGAAGGAAAACTATATAGGCCTGGGGAAATAATTGAATCTTAATATGTGCATGTCATCTGCCTCTTTTCCTATGCATGTATTTTGGTCTCTGTAAACATAGAAGTATTTGTGATGATAGAAAATAAGCAATATCCTGTTATAAAAATGAAGAATATGTAAAGAGAAAATAAAATTTAATGTTGTTTGGTGAAACTTTCATGAATATCAAGTAATGGAATATACATGGGAATTCAAGTAACTGTGGGAGAAATTCCAGCAACCTAGAGACACTAGTTATTCAGTGGGCTCTGATCCTTCTCTCCTGCCCTGCTCTACAGCATGAACTCTTTGAGTGTGGATACCATGTATTGTCATTGTACCTAACACAGTGCTTGGCACAATATAGATGTTCAATAAATGACTGTCAAATGTAACCACCAACCTGAAAAAGCAATAGAAAAAAACCAAATGTATACCTCTCAATAAAGAAAAGAACACAGAATAATGCAGTGACTTTTTGGCTAGGATTCCAGATTTGCCATTCTCCAGAGGAATTAACTTCAATAAACCTGATAAATTAGTTCATGCTTAGTAGCCTGATCTATGAAACCGGGAGGTTGACTAAAGCTTCCTTCTGGACCTGTGTTTCTATAGTGTATGAGATCAGTAATTATAACCAAGGAATAACATGAGTTCTGTTGTGTAGAAATAACTTCTGCATTCCCAGGAGAGATATAATGTCCCTGGAGGGCCATCAGTGCCTGAGAACCCATCAGAAGAGAGATCAGGGCCCTCATGCCCTTCAGCCTGTGTTCTCTCAGTCAGCTACATCAGCATCCAGGGGCCAACTCCTGAGGCTGCTGGTAACAGAGGTATTTAATCCAATGATTCTATTCTCAGTCCAGAAATGAATCCTGCTCTCTTTTCAAAGCATCTGTTAGCCATGTGGTCTTTCAAGTGCCTTCAAAGACAAACATATCTGGTAGAAATATAGGTGATAATACTCTTTGTTTCACTCCCCAGCCCTGTTTTATGTGAGGAAGGCTCAAGTTATTGAGCCTTACTGTCAGGTAACTTGTGACTGCACCATAATATGATATTTTAAAATTGAGGCTTAAACACTGTAAAAGCTAATATTTATGAAATAATATCCTACAGTTTATTTCCTTTTACTGTCATATCTGCCATGTGTTGCCAATTAAAGACAGAGACACCATCTTGCCTACTTGAGTTCCTTCCAATATAGAACTCAGGATTCCAAGAAGTAAAGAACTGGAGTAAAGAAAAAGCACAATTTAAAGAGCAACTCTTCCTAACAGAAGGCTGGATTCTTAACTGATACCTGATCCTGGGATTTGTCTTTCCTGTGACCTTCCACAAATCAGGTAGCCACTGTGCCCTTCAGTTTTCTCCTCTGCAGGAAAAAAATAATAAAAGTGTCCCTGCATATGGCACATTACTGACAAGCAATGTGGACAAATATTTTCATTACCCATAAGTACAAGGTACATGGAGAAGATCACACATGACCACAGCACCAAATCTCCCCAAACTTTCTTTGAACTTTATTCTTTCCTTCAATTACACCTGCTATTTATGATTTTCTATTGACTCTAACTTGCACCCATTTTCCTGTCCCATTTCACTTCAGTAGGCTTCATTCCAGTATCTGGAAATCACAATGCTATTCATATTTAGAAACCAAAGAATATTTATTCTGAGTTTTGGCTGATACCACTCTCAGTATCAGAAGATTTCAAACCCATTTAAAAGAAGGCACCTTCTTCCTCTCCAGTCCAGGCTTTGACCTATGCTCTGCCCAGTGTGTATATGTTCTTAAGTTTTTGTGCATCCAGACCACTGGGCGAGGTCTTTCTGCCCACTTCCTATCTTGCTTGTGTAAATTCACCCTTGCTTCTCTATGAATCCTTGCATTCTCTCAGTTTGCTACCTGAGTGAACTGCTCCTCCATCCCTTAATCATCATTTCCCTGTAAGAATAGCACCACTCTGAGTGCATACTATTAATATCAGTAAATATAGTTAACATGGATTAAGCATACTTCACAAGACTGGGGTTTATAAATGATTACATTAGCTAATAATTTTAAGCTAATATTCATTGGGTGCTTACCATGTATTAGGCACTGTAATCGATCTTGCTTCATTTATTATTAACAACAAGTCTGAAAATTAGGTATTATTAGCTTCATTTGATAGATGAGCATTTTGAAACAAAGTGAAGTAACATGACTTGTTTAATATCACATAAGCCTACATGAGAACTCTGATATGCATTTGGATTCCCATCTGATTCTAAAGCTGATGCTTTTTGGCCCATTACAGCATATTAGGCAAGGACAACAGAGGTTTGAGGAGACACATGAGCTCTCCTGCATGCCAGGCTGGCTGGAATCATCACCCTTCGATATGTAATTACCTTAGAGGGGCAGTTACTGCGCCTTTCCAGGCCAAAAGGGTAAGACTGGAAATGGGTAAAGTGCTAAATATCCATTACTAAGAGCGGAGAGAAGATATTTAGAGCTCAGGACGAAGCAATCTTGAACAGGCAATGGAGTCACGGCCCATTGGGCTTAGCCATATGCATATCACCAATCCAGTGATAACTTGCTAGGGCTCATTGTTTCTGGAGGGAGCGTTTTCTCTGCACAGGTCAGAGAAATAATCCAGAGCTGGGCAGCTCTCAGGAAGTAACCAGCTGCGGCATCCTGGGCTCACCTTAATCAGGGCCTGCTTAGGTTGATTACTGCCCTAATAGGAGCCAGCTGCCTCCCTGGTAAGTCAGGCAGGTCGCGGCCTCGCTGCTGTGCAGGGTGTACCCTGCTGCTGCCAGCAGAGCCCTCTTCCACATCTACAAGAACAATGGAGAGAGGGGAACACCTGGGGCTCCACTGTCTGCCTCCTGCGAAGAAGAGTGGAAACACAAACAGTGCGGTGGCTGCCTAACCTTCCAGGCTCTGTGTCTTTCAATCTTCCAATGACTGTCAAATCCTAGGGCCATTTGTGAATATCAGAGTACTCCGTTAAAAGGAGAAATGATTAGGAAGGTGTTAGCAGAACAATAAACCAGGCAGATCCAATCTGCAATGAATCACAGTTATAAAACGAGTGACCTTACTCACAAAGGGCAAGGGCAAAACTCTAAGCATCTGACATATCTGGGCGGCTCATCTTGGCTGTAAACCTGTGGGGCAGCTGTGGGATACAACCTTGCCTCTGTCTAGATAAGTTCATTCTGCTAATTCTCTGCGGATATAAGCGATTATGAGCGTTTTGGACTAGGAGCTGATTATCTTGTGGGCCTAGGTCAGTCAGGCCAATGACACACATCAGTGTGGTCTGCATGTGGTGTTTATCCCCTTATGCTGCACAAAAGATGTATCAAATTAATATGGAAAACCTGTTACAATAAATGACAGTGCCTGGCTTTTCCTCCCACGTATTACCCCATTTATTCTAATTAGAATTAGATTTTAACGGAAGCCTTTACTTTCCAACTTTTGTGGATACACAAGGTATTTTTATATAGGGCAAGGAGACCTGAACATGTATAGATTTCTCATAAAATAAATGAAAGGTAGATTCGACATTATGCTAACACATATGAACAATGACTCAAAGAGGTGCTTCTTTGCAACTTGAATGCACTATAAAATGCCTTGTTTAGAAAGAAAAAAGGTAATACTGTAGTTCATGCACTGAATTCTTTTGATTCTTGGCTCAAACTGAATTTGATGGTTAGGTTTAAAGGTGGCCTTGTGGGGAAGTTTGATTCAGTTCTCATTCAGTTTGGTTTGAAGGACAGGAGAGGGAGAAGGAGAGATGGGAGTAAATAAAGAGACAGAAGCAGAGAATTAAGACACTGAATGTCTTCATTTTGTAGGATCATGTTCATAGTTGACCTATTCCAAAAGTATTTATTAGAAAACTATATCATCATTTGATTTAAATATTTTTATTTTGTTTACCATATATTGCACATGTATTTGGAATTTAAGGGAATAAGAGATAGAACTTGGTAATTTGAGATAACTAAGATACCTTGAAACATTTATAAAGCAATGCTAAACAGCAGAAACAAAGTGGCAATTAAAGTACAATTACAAATATGTGATGTATTCATGTATGGGTAGAATATAATGTAATTTAAGTAAGTACTTTCTGATATGGACTTATGGTATTCTTACCATTAGAGATACCTTTAATGTGCATTTGCAGCCCTTTGGATCTCTCTGTAAGTCACATCATCACTCCAAAATCTATTCCTTATAGTTCATAACCATACTCTAGTCTTCCTTCTCAAATTAGGGGACTCTACACAAGTATATTCCCAAGTCCATGGAGTTGGTAGCATGTTACTGACACAGATGGATTCAATAAAAATTAGATTTGGGATTCCAAGGAAATGCCGTATTCTCTGTGTGTGGCATATTGGCTGGGAAACACTGGTCAACTGTGTGACTCAGACTCACATACTCATCTAAAAGGTGAAAGTAGTGTTTTGTACCTCATACCTAAAAATTAAAGATATCATGATGATTCCATGTCGAACATGATGCTCAGCCTGCAATAATCGCTTGAGGACTTTTTCCTCATCTTCCACTGATTTCCATCCACTGTCTAGAGCCAGACATCAATTAAACATAAAATTGTTAGCAGAAGTAGGAACAAGGTCATAGAATCCACCCACCATATTTAAGAAAAGAATGAGAAATGTTAAGGACACAAGACAACAATGGGGGCATATTTTGAGGCCGTAGAAACATGAGCTAAGTTGGCCTTGTGGTGAAGTTTGATGTTCTCATTCAGTTTAGTTTGGAGGAAAGGAAATGGGGAGGGAGAGAGGGGAGCAAATGGAGAAAGAGACAGAAGCAGAGAATTAAGATATTGAATGTCTTGATTTTGTAGGAAAAAAAAATTGCTCTCAGGTTTTCTGAGAATTTGAAGTAGCAGTGATTTTAACCAGCCTGGAAACACCTTACTGAAATGAATCAGAAGTGCCAGGGCCAAACAAAGCTCATACTTTTTGTCTCATTCTAAGGCAGACCATAAGCTCCTGACTCATTTTCCCCTGCTGTCTGGAGCAGAGCACACTATGGATTAGCAGCTCTGCCTCTCCCGCTCATGCCCTCCACATGCCCCTTTGTACTCTAACAGACAGGGACAGTTTGCTTCTGTGTCATCTCCACACTGTCAAAATGCCCTTCTCCACTCCAACATGAGTGCATCCAGGCAGTGTGGTGCCTCTCTCCCTCTCTTACCACTTCAGTATATAGTGTTACAGCTCAGAAGAACAGAGAGAGCACCCTGGAGTGGCTAAGACTGGAAGAGAGGGCCCCGGGCCCTGTACATGCACAGTCAACATTCACAGGAAGCCTGAAAGATTTCTGGTTCCAGCCCCCAGCCTCACTGAAACCGTGTAAGCTGCTATGTGCAAGAAGCACTTCCCAGTCACTTTATTTTGGCCTAAAAGGGCTGCTCTCTGTGCGCTATGCCCCTGTGCACTACTTGATACAGCAGAGAATTTCCCTAGCATTCTGTCAACTTAGTTACAGATAGCACATGGAAGCTGAGAGGCCACTCTCCTCTGCCCCTGGAGTGTGGGCAACACCCTGGGCCAGTCCTCCTCTTGTAGTCCTGAGTGAGGCAGAAACTGATATAATAAAGACAAAGGAGATATGTGAAGGGCCAGACTTAGCACATCTCCTTCCTGACCCCAGTAACCTTTGACCCACTAGAAGCATGTTAAAAGTTCATAAATATGGCCTGCATCTCGCACATGTAATTTAATCAGAATGAACTCTGGGAAGGTTCTGCACACCCAAAGTCCATGAAGGGGCCTCATAACCTTTCAGTCACTCCTATCAATCATACCCAAAGACTCAGCACATGAGCTGGGATGCGCATCCTTTAAGTTCTAAAAGCCTAATTTATTTGTGTGTCCTTCATATGTTCCTATTGTCCCTGCACAGTAATACACCACAACCATGCCACATTTCTGTTAGGATACACAAGCCATACGTACATCTTTCCAAGACCATTGATTATTGTACATAGTTTTTTTTTTTTTTTTTTTACCATTGAATATACACTTGCAGTTCTCTTTTAGTTGTATATCAGAGCCTGAAATCCATCTGTTGGATCGACCACACAGAATCAAACCACTTGTGATTTATTTTCCTAGTAGTATGAGCTTCAAAAAGTCATGCAAATCTGCTTAGTATTTTTATACTGAACAGTATGAATAGAGTGGTCATTTTCCAAAACAAGTCTGAGTAAACAGTCAGCGCTGCTAACACCAAAGTGCTCCCGAGCTCAGAAACCACCAAAAACCTGCCACAGAAACCTTGTTCCTGGTAGAGTTGACCTCCAGTGTCCAGTACAAACTCACAGTGGACAATGATGGCCAACAGTGGTAGAGACCAATAGCTGGTTTTGTCAACAACTGACATCTAGCATTAGCTGGTAACCTCAGGACTGGTCACAGAGCTTCCCTTTGCTGATTCATGATTTCCACTTGAATTGTGAAAAAGAACCCTAGGCTGATCTCAAAAATCCCAACCATTAGTTACAAGGGAAACACTGACATTCACTGCTGTTTGTTGTCAAAGCAAAGAGGGAATAAATCTTCAGGGCTTTCCTTATTTTTTTAAAAAAATATATTTCTTTATTATATGATACCTTTTTCATTCATTTTAAAGGGGAAAAAGGTAAAATAGCAATAAAACAGTTTCAAAACAGGTTAGTAGAATAGTTACAATAATTAATACTTTGTATTTGGTTGTCTTCATAGTAATTATTCAGAGGACAAGATGCAGACATGCTAGGCAATGTTAGTACAAACCTTTCTTCTCAGCAAATTAAGATAAAGTAGCTGTATATCTATCCCAAATATCTTGTATATACACATTTTTTTTCCAAAACAAAATGGTCCTTTATTTATATCCCCCTTTTTTGTTTTGTTTTTTCAGAGATGGGTGTCCCATTGCAGTTAGAGAAGCTGTATTTAGAGAAGTCTTTAAAGGACCTTTTCATACTTGATGCCAGTCCAAAGACTGTAAGTACTTGAATTCAGCAAAACAACCCAATATAGTCCAATAATCCGTAATAGTAGTGACTTGTCAGCACAACTGGCAATTGTTCTTCTTCTTCTTTTTTTTTTTTTTTTTT
>PVKA01016653.1:0-47470 GCA_004027165.1 Ctenomys sociabilis | reverse complement strand
TCTCTCTCTCTCTCTCTCTCTCTCTCTCTCTCTCTCTCTCTCTCTCTCTCTCTCCCCTTATTGTTATCAGGCCTCCTACCTAGCTCAGCCCACTGCATAAGTGAGACCTTTTGAAATGCTCTTGGGACCTCTTAACGAGCCCAAGTCCGCCTTGTGAGTGAGAAATTCCACTGTGTTCTCAGGACCACTCCAGACCCACCCAAGCCCAGTTCTGGTGAGTGTGTGGGAGAGTTTCTGAGCTCTCCTGCACCTCCTGGACTTTTCCAGACCCAGCACAGGCCTGGGGCAAAACTCTGTATCTGAAGTCCCTGCAGAGAGACTAAGGCCCAAAACCACACAGCAAATACAGGAGCATAGCATCTTGCCAGAGGAGCACAACAGGTTCAGCTCCAAGGACAGCAGCAGGAAGGAGCTGAGCAAGTAGCCAGACCAAAGCACAACTGGATGAAATCAAACTTAGTAGACCTGCACCCTAATTTTAGTATGTGCTAAGATTATAACTGCACCAAAGCTCTACACCAAAGATCAGAGGTCAGGGCTATATGAAATGACAAAGACAAGGAGCAAAAATCCAATCTCAGATCCTGAGCCCACACAAGAAAAGTGCAGAGGACACAATCATAGCTGAAAAGTCAGAATTAATAGCATCAGAAGTGAAGAAACAGCAGCAGAAAGATATAAAAGAACTTAGATTAGAATTAATCTCTGAAATAGAAAAAGAAATCTCTGAGTTAATAGCATCTGAAGTAAAGAATCAAATGTAGAGACATATAGAGGAAATAAGACCAGAAATAATCTCCGAAGTAAAAGAATTAATAACTGCTTCCTAAGAAGACACTGACAAAAAAATAGAGGAGATTAGAAAAGTGACAGATTCCTTGAATGAGCCATACAGGAAAGAAGTAGATCGCATGAAGCACAGTCAAAGATATATAGAGGAACATAAAATTCTAATCAGAAGCTTATAAAACCATTGGAGTGAAAGTGAAGATAGAGTTTCAGATCTTGAAGACACTGTCGCAGCTAGTGAAAAGGTAAGAAAAAAGTCTCAACAACAACTAGGATGCGAAAAAGAAAACAATCCCTGCAAGATGGTGCAAAGATGAGCAATGAGAGAAAAAGGAGTCAATACAAATTATATAAAAAGAGTATGGGCAGAAATAATAGCAGAAAAGTTCCCAAATATGAGGAAACAATTCAGGTAACTGAAGCGTAGAGAACTCCAAATAACTTCAACCCAATTAAAAATATACCGAGACATAATGGTCAAGATCCCAGAAATCCAGCATAAGCACAATATACAGAATGTCACTAGAGAAAAGCAAGAAGAGCATGGGGCAGAGTATTTTGCGTACTCCATGAAAACAAATTTCAGCCCCTACCTATCATACTCTGTAAAACTCTCTTTCAAGTTTGATGGAGAAGTGAAATACTTTCATGACAAATAACAACTAGAGAATTTCATGATGACAAAGCCAACCTTACAAAGACTATGAAAGCATGTTCTAAAGAGGGAACAAAATGATGAGAAATTCATGAATGAGAATAGATAGAACCCAATAAATAGGGCAAATAATTAAGCACAGGACAGAAAGGAGTGTACAACAGTAGATAAATAACATGTTGAGCATAAATCAATACATCTCAATTATAACCATCAATGTAAATGGACTCAATTCACCAATTAAAAGAAGTAGAATGCCATAGTAGATCAGGAAATAAAATCCAACAATATCCAATATACAAGAAAAAAACTTAACTCATAAAGAAATTCATAAGCTGAAATTCAAAGAATGGAAAACAATACTACATGACCCAGCACCTCAGAAAAAGAAGGGGTAGGAATTCTGTTCTCAGACAGTCTCAATTTCAAACAAAGAATGATGGAATGAAAGAAAGCCATGATATATTGCTTAGGGGAAAAATTCAAGAGGAAGAGGTAACACTCATAAATATATATACACCAAACATGGGAGCACCCAACTATATAAGACAAATCTTAACGGACATGAAAAATCTAATATCAAATACCACAATCTTAACAGGAGACCTCAACACCCCCTTATCCACAAAAGATAGGTCAAATAGACTAAAAATTAGCAAAGAAGTAGTAGAACTGCACCGGAGCTAGGAACAAATGGACTTAGTGGATGTGCACAGAGTGTTCCACCCAATAACACCTGATTATACATTTTTTCAGCAGCAGATGGGTCATTTTCTAAAATAGACCACATACTTGTCCATAGGTCAACCTAAGGTTTGCGCAAGAAAGCAGAATTTATCCCATTCATATGATCTGGCCACAGTGCAATGAAATGGAAGCAATGAGACAAAAAAACAGAAAAAAAATTCATAAATACACAGGACTTAAACAACACCCTATTCATCAATGAATGGGTCAAAGATGAAGTTAAACAAGAAATTCAATATCTACAGTTCAATGAAAATTCAAGACCAACTTATTGGAATTTGTAGGACATGAAAGCACTTCTCAGAGGGAAATTTATAGATATGAACTCACATATTAGGAAAACAGAATAGGAACAAATAAGCACCATAATGTTGCACCTCCAACATCTAGAAAAGAAAGAATAAACCAAACTCAGACCCAAAGACAGGAAGAAATCATAAAGATTACAGCAGAAATTAATTCAATTGAAACCAAGGAAACAGTTCAAAGAATTAATGAATCAAAAAGCTGGTTCTTTGAAATATTAAATAAAATTGATAAGTCCCTAGCTAATCTCATCAAAAACACGAAAGAAAAAATTCAAATACAAGCAATAAGGAATGAAAAGGATGTAACTACCACAGACCCAGTGGAAACTCAAAGGATTGTCAAGAGCTACATTGAGTACCTTTACTCTCACAGAATCAAAGACACAGAAGAAAATGACACATTCCTAGAAAGGTACAAATTACTAAAACTCAATCAATGAGATATAATAGCTCTCAGTAACCCAATAACAGCCAATAAAACAGGAAATGTAACAAAAAAAACTTACCGACAAAGAAAAGCCCAGGTCCTGATGGATTCACAGCTGAATTATACAATAAATTTATAGAAGATATAATCCCTACTCCTCGAACTCTTCAATGAAATTGAAAAGGAAGCAGTCCTTCCAAAATCATTCCTGGAGGCAAGAATTATACTGATACCAAAACCAGGGAAAGATGCAACTAAAAAAGAGAACTATATGCCAGTCTCCTTCATGAACAGAGATGAAAAAATCCTCAGTGAAATCCTAGCAAATAAAATACAGCAAAACATTAAAGAGATTAAACACGATGACTAGGTAAGATCCATCCCAGGGATGCAAGGATGGTTCAATAACCACAAATATACAAATGTAATACACCATATTAATAGAGCCATATCTAGAAATTACATGATCATCTCTATTGATGCAGAAAATGCTTTTGATAAACTCAACACTCATTCATGTTCAAAGTCCTCCAGAAAATTGGAATAGATGGCCTCTACTTCAATCTGATGAAAGCCATGTATGACAATGCAACAGCTAACATAATTCTAAACTGGGAACAACTGGAATCTTTTACTCTTAGATCTGGTACAAGACAAGGATGTCTTCTATTACTTCTCCTATTCAATATAGTTTTGGAATCATTAGCTACAGCCATTAGACAAGAGGAAGAAATAAAAGGAATAGGAATAGGTAAAGAAGAAGTTAAATTATCACTATTTGCAGATGACATGATATTTTACTTGGATGACCCAAAAAACTCCATCAAGAAGATACTGGAATTGATTCAGCAACATAGCAGGATACTACATCAATACCCAAAAGTCTATAGCATTCATCTACTCAGATAGAAAACACAATGAGAGGATAATTAGAGAAACAATACCTTTCACAATAGCATCACGGATAATGAAATAACTTGGAATTAATCTAATTAAAGAAGTCAAAGATCTTTTCAAGGAAAATTATGATATTCAGCAAAAAGAGATCATGGAGGATTTCAGAAAATGAAAAGATATTCCCTGCTCCTGGATGGGAAGAACCAACATTGTGAAGTTGGCCATATTCCCAAAATTGCTGTACAGATTTAATGCAATCTCTATCAAATACCACCAACATACCTCCCAGACCTAGATAAATTTATTTGGAACCAGAAATGACCCAAAAGTAAAGACAATCCTGGGCAACAAAGACAAGGTAGGAGGCATTGCAATTCCAGACTTGAAATTATACTAGAAAGCTACTGTGGTAAGATTAATATGGTACTGACAATGAAATAGACCTGAGAATCAGTAGATTAAATTAGAAGATGCAGAGGCTTTTGTAAACACACTCAGATTTCTGATCTGAGGCCAAACATGCTTACTGGAAGAAAGATAGCCTCTTTAACAAATGGTGCTGGAAAAACTGGCTGTCTACATGCCGAACACTAAAACTCGTCCCAGCTCTATCAACATTCACTAAGCTGAAGTCAAAATGGATTAAAGATCTGAATATTAAAATAGAAACACTAAATCTCCTGGAAGAGAAAGTAGGAGGAACTCTTGAAGACTTAGTGATAGGCAAAGATTTCATGAAGAAACATGTATTCACATGGGAAACACTTGAAAGAATTAACAACTGGGACCTTCTCTTATTGAGAAGTATTTGAACGTCAAAAGAAATTACCAACAAAGTGAAAAGAGAACCCATAAATTAAAGAAAAATACTTTAGGCACTCAGACAAAGGTCTTCTCTAGAATTTATAACGAACTAAAAAACACTAGAGCCCCCCAATTTAAAGATCTAATCCAGTAATAGGCATCTGAGATGAATACACACTTCTCAGAGGATGAAATTAAAGAAGCAAATAAATGTATGAAAAAATTATCCACATCACTGGCCATCTGTGAAATGCAAATTAAAACAACACTGAGATACCATCTCACCCCAGAAAGAATGGATATCATAAACAAATCAACCAACAACAAATGTTGAAGAGGATGTGTGCAAAAGGGAACCCTTCTCCACTGCTGGTGGAAATGTAGATTGGTGCAACCAATATGGAAATCAGTGTGGAGACTACTTAGAAAACTAGGACTGGAAATCCCATTCAAGCCAGCTATCTCCCTACTGCGAATTTTCCCAGAGGAATTGAAAATGTCGTATCATAGTGATATATGTGCACCTATGTTTGTAGCAGCACAATTTGTAATAGACAAATCTGGAAAACAAACAAAATGCCTGCTACCTGAGGAATGAAAAAAATGTGGTATTTTTACACAATAGAGTATTACTCAGATATAAACAATGGTAAACTTAAAGCATTTATATTAATGTGAATGCCACTTGAAGATAAACTCATAAGTGAAATAATCCCAAACTACATGTGTAAATATTATATAGCCTCCATAGTATAAGATCTCAAACGATGAAATACAAATAGAAAGCTATAACACAATTAAAAGGAAAGTAACAACTTTAAGATTAGAGAATGAACAGATGGCAAGGATAAAAGCTAGGAAATACAACAGGGTCAAAGCCGTACATTTATATGCACAAGATGGTTAAGGCAATGATCCTGAGAAACATCAGCAGGTTTATGAAACTTGCAGTTAATTGGCTGGATTCTCAGCTGACAAACTGTATATGTTGATATCTGTGAACTAAGCAACTGCACTGAAGATAGAAATGTGTAATAGTAGGTTCATACTTGGAATGCCTGTCATTCTGGTCTTCTAAATATGCGCTGCTTGTCATGACATACCAATTATTGCCATACTGTCTCTCAAGTAAATGTTTGTTTAAAAAAAGGGTAATAAATGAAAAAAAGCACACAAGAAAAACATCTCGCAAAACTGTCCTCCTACAATGCTGCATATGTTTAGATTTCCAAATAATTGTTTATTCATATTTTTAAAGTAGTAGGGACTTAAAGTTTAACATATCAATACTTGATGAAAAATACCTGTTCCATGCTATGCCTAAGATGTTTGATATTCAGACAGATAATGAGGTTAAACCCAACTGCATACGTTGTAGAGCAATAATACTCTTCTCTTCTCTATGTTTGCAGACCAAAAATTAGAGAAAAGGAAGGCCTTCAAGGATAGCCAACATTTTGGCTCTAGCCTTTCAAGATTAGTGAAGACTCAGGACATAGGGAAACCTGTACTGTAACATCTTGTAACTCAGTTGTGTCCCAAATTTTCTGATCAAGGAGACATTGGGGCCACTGAGGAATGTGATCCATGGTGTAGAGTGTGCCTAAGGAGAGTCACGTGGAGAGAAGACATTGTCTTGGGCTTTCCCAGACAGAAAATTGGTCAAGCAATGGCCATGACTCATCCATGTGGCTGACACTGAAAAAGGATTTACAAACTGCAGTACAGGGTTTCAGGATAAATCCTGAGCAGATTTGACTTACCTTATCAGATACAAAAGTTACATTTCTTGTTATAGAGGTCTTGCTTTGTCTTGGTTTTAACCATCAAGCAGAAAAAGCATAAAAATGATATATAAAAAGTAAAGTTATGGGGCTGGGGAGATGGCTCAGCAGAATTAGCTCTTCCCTGGCAAGCGCAAGGGCCTGAGTTCAATCCCCGGTTCTAAAAAAAAAAAAAAAAAGTAAAGCTATATTATTAGGCTTAGCTGTAAAAGGCTCAACATCTTCTGACATTGCAGTCCAATGGATAACCCACTACTATCATGGACTACTGGACTAGATTGAAATAGTGTCCTGATTTCATGTACCTAAAATATTTCAATGACAATGGAATACCGTTCTCTGACAAAACTAAACTAAACAAAAAGATATACAGCTATCCTCTCTGATTTCAATGAATAAAAGATCTGTTCTAATAGTGTTTGTGTACACGATATCATGTCTGCATCTTGTACAATGAATAACCAATAAGACAACAATATGCAATGTATTTATTATTGAAACTGTCCTACTAATCGGTTTTGAAACTATCTCATTGTTTGTTTCTCAATAAAATCATTTTAAAAAAAAGAAAGAATATTCTATAGGCACTATAATGATGCTTTGGGAGCAGTTATGTTCATTTCACTTTATTTCAACATTTCATGTTGAAATGCTTGGGATTTTTCTTCTAAATACAGGTTCATGTTGTCTCAATGACAGTTATATTCTTTTGTAGCTGTTTTGTGTGTCTCATGGCAGCAATGGTGTACTTCTTGTATAGTAGGCATCGTCACCATAGCAGCATGCTGGAGGAGGTCAGAGGCATAGTATCTGCTTCTTTGAGGAAAGGCAAATTACCCCCTACCCCGCCAACTTAATTCAGGGTGTTTTGACATCTTATTCTTTGTGAACACTTTTTTCGCAGTTTACTCAGACAATAGTAAAGATTCTATATAGGTCAGATTGGCCTTCCAGAACCTAGAGTGTGTTCTTAATGGAGAAAGAAGATGCAGTTGTAACCATCAGTGGCCTTGTTTGGCCCCTCTTTTCTAAATCCATACTCAACTTATGATTTCCAAGATAGTCTCCTGCACAGTTCATCTGTCCTTGAGTTTCCTGGAATATCTTTTATGTTCTTTGCCTAAGGTATTGTTTTTATTTAAATCAGCTCAGCATAGGCTTCTACTATAGTGACTAAGAGAATATATGATAAATATGCATAAGAAACAGTAGCAAGAGTTCTTGAGGAAGCTAATGTTGAAATTTGATATAACTTATTTTCTTCCTTACACTATTGTCAATATTGTTAAACAAGGCAGTATTTTTTCCATAATAAAATCACCAAGTACATTCTAAAACAACAACAAAAAAATAAATCTCGCTACCCATTATTAGTGTTGCTATTTATATTGCTGTAACTACCTTAACCACATAATCTCTCTCGGGTAATAATATCAGTGCTATGTGCTAAGACAATAACTGCAGGGGGCCAGAGAAACCAGGGAGATGGCTCAGTGGAATAAATGCTTCCCTGGCAAGCACAAGGGCCTGAGTTCAATGCCAGGTTCTGAAAAAAAAAAAACACACACACACACAAAACAAAAACAAAAAACCTGCAGCAAAGCTCTACACCAAAGGTCAGAAGACAGTGCTACATAAAATGGAAAAATGAATTCTCAGGTCCAGAGCCCACATAAAACAAATGCAGTAGACACCATAACAGAAGAAATTAGAAAATACACACCTAAAATTTCTGAAATAATAGCATCTGAAGTAAAGAAACAACTACAGAAAGATACGCAAGAATTCATATTAGAAATAATATCTGAAGTAAAACAAATGATAACTATAATGAGAGAATTGTAAAGTGCTTCTAGAAAAGAAATAGAATTCATGGAGCAGATTCAAAGAGGTACATATAGGATATTAAAACCTCAATACAAGCTGGCAGAACCATTTGAATGAAAGTGAAGAAAGACTTTCAGACATTGAAGATGCCATTGCAGCTAGTGAAAAGGTATGAAAAAAATTCTTAAAAACAACTATGATCCAGGAAAAATTAATTCAAACTCTGAAAGACGGTGCAAAGATGAACATTATGAGACTAATAGGCATCAATGAGAAAGAAGGAGTCAATACAAATGATATAAAAAGAATATGGGCAGAAGTAACAGCAGAAAACTTCCCAAATACAGGGAAACAAACTGACATTCAGGTAACCAAAGCATATAGAACTCAAATAACATCAACCCAATTAAAAACACAGCAGGACATATAATAATCAAGATTAGAGAAATTTAGCACAAGAAAAATGTGTTAAAACTAATTGGTGAAAAGAAACAGACCACATTTAAAGGAAAACCCATCAGAATAATGGCAGATTTCTCTTCAAAAACCAGCACATCAAGAACAGCATGGAGGAAAGTACTTCAAGTCCTCCAAGAAAACATATTCAAACTCAGACTGCTACATCCTGCAAAACTCTCTTTCAAGTTTGATGGAGAAGTGAAATACATTCATGAGAATGCAGAACAAAAGAATTTCATGGTAACAAAGCTAGCTCTACAAGGACTATTAAAAGATATGGAGAAGGACCAAAATGACCACAGCTCAACGAATGAGAACGAAAAGAACCCACCAAATAGCATGAACAATTAAGCATGGTGAAAACAGTATATAACAACAGGTAAATAACATGTCAATCATAATACAATACATCTCAATTGTAACAATCAATGTTAATGGACTAAATTGACCAATTAAAAGAAATAGACTAGAAGAGTGGCTTAAGAAGCAAAATACAACAGTATGCTGTGTACAACAGACACACTTAAGTCATAAAGAAATTCATAGGCTAAAAGTCAAAGGATGGATGGAAGACAATACTACATGTCCCAGCACCTTAGAAAAAAGAGGGGGTAGCAATACTTTTTGAGGAGAGTCTGAACTTCAAAGCAAAAAACAAATAAAATAAAGAAGGTCATAACATACTGGTTAGGGGAAAAAAGGAGGAAGAGGTAACAGTCATAAATATGTACACACCAAACGTGGAAGCACCCAACTGTATAAGGCAAATCTTAATGGACATGAAAACTCTAATATCCAATACCACAATATTAACGGGAGACTTTAACACCCTTTATCCCTAAAAGATAGGTCAAGCCGACTAAAAATTAGTAAAGAGGTAGCAGAAATAAATCAGAACTTGGAACAAACGGACTTAGTGGACATAGGCAGAGTGTTCCACCCAACCACATCTGAATACACATTTTTTTCAGCTACACATGGTACATTTTATAAAATAGACCACAACTGGTCCATAGGTCATGCTTAACTAAGTGCAAGAAAACAGAAATTATTCCATGCATATTATCTTACCACAGTGTACTGAAATTAGAAATAAATGAAAAAGGAAACCAGAAAAATCACATAAATATAGGAAAAAAAATCAACACCCTCCTCAGCAATTAGTGGGTCACAGATGAAAATAAACAAGAAATAGAACTATATCTAAAACTGAATGAAAATTCAAGCTCAACTTATTTGAATTTATGGGATGCTATGAAAACAGTTCTTAAAGGGAAATTTATAGCTTTGAATTCACAATTAGGAAAACAAACTAGGTAGTCAGAAATACGATAATGCTGCACCACAATGTTGCTCTTTCTGGAAAAGAAAGAGCAAACCAAACCCAAAGCCCAAAGACAAGAGCTAATTTTGAAATTAGAGCAGAAATTAATGCAATCAAGGTAAAGAAAACAATAGAAAGAATTAATATCTCTAAAAGCTGGTTCTTCACAAAGTTGCATGAAATTGATAAACCCCTAGCTAACCTCTTCAAAAAGAGGAAAGGAAAAACTCAAATGCAAACCAAAAGGAATGAAAAGGGTGAAATTACCACAGACCTTGATGAAATTCAGAAGATCATCAATAGCTATTTTTAGAATCTTTACTCTCACAGAATTGAAAACGCAGAAGAAGTGGAGAGATTCCTATAAAGGTGCAAATTACCAAAACTGAATTAAGAAGATATAACAACTCTCAGTAACCAAATAGTAGCCAATGAAATTCAAAATGTAATAAAAAAAAACAGTGACAAAGAAGACTTCAGGTCCTGATAAGATTCACAGCTGAATTCTACATGAAATTTACAGAAGATATAGTCCCAATACTCCTCTTATTCTTCAATGAAATTGAAAAGGATACAATTCTCCCAAAATCATGCCTGGTAGCATGTGTTATACTGATACCAAAAAAGAGAAAGATGCAATTAAAAAAGAGAACTTCAGGCCAATTGCTCTCATGAACATAGTTGCAAAAATACTGTATAAAAATCTAGCAAGTAGAATACAGAAAATAATTAAGAAGACTATGCACCATGACCAGGTAAGGTACATCCCAGGTTTGCAAGGATTGTTCAACATATGCAAATATACAAATATAGTACAGTATATGAATACAGTCAAACCCAAAATCCACATGATCCTCTCAGTTAATGCAGAAAACGCTTTTGAATAGTCCAAAACCTATTCATGCTCAAAATCCTCCAGAAAATTGGAATAGATATCCTCTACTTCAATCTGATAAAATCCATCTATGAAAATCCAGCTGCTAACTTAATTCTAAAAGGGAAAAACAGAAATCCTTTTCTCTCAGATCAGTTAGAAGACAAGGATGACCTCTACCACCACTGCTATTCAATATAGCTCTGGAATCATTAGCTAGAGCCATTAGATAAGAAAGAGAAATAAAAGGAATAAGAATAGGTAACGAAGAAGTTAAACTATCATTATTTGCAGAAGACATGATACTCTACCTGGAAGATTCAAAAAACTTCATCAAGAAACTAGTAGAATAAATTCACCAATTCAGTAACATAGCAGGATAGAAAGTCAATACCTAAAAGTCAATAGCATTCCTCTACGCAGATAATGAACTCACCTAGAGAGAAATTAGAGAAACAATAGCTTTTACTGTAACACTGCAGACAATGAAATTCTTAGGAAGTAATTCAGCTGAGGAAGTAAAAGTTCTAAACAATGAAAATTACAGTACTCTGAAAAGGAAATTTAGAGGATTTCAGAAAATGGAAAGATATCCCCTGCTTCTGGATAGGCAGAACCAACATTGGGAATATAGCCATAATCCCAAAATTGTCATACAGATTTAATGCAATCCCTACCAAAATACCAGCAACATACCTCACAGACCTAGAGAAATCATTCCTAAAATTTATTTAGAAGCAGAAAAAATCTAGAATATCAAATGCAATCCCGGGCAACCAAGGCAAGGCAGGAGGCATTACAATCTGTGAGTTGGTATTATACTACAAAACTACTATGATAATATCAGCATGGTATTGCAAAATGTAGACCTGAGGATCAATGGAATATATTAGAAGCTGCAGATGCAACTACAAACACACTGAGCCATCTTATATTTGACAAAGTGGCCAAACTTGCTTATTGGAAGAAAGATGGCCTCTTTAACAAATGTTGCTGGAAAAACTGCCTATTTGCATGCTGAAATTAAAACTTGACCAGGTCTATCACCATGCACTAAACTAAAGTCAAAATGGATCAAGATCCAAACATTAAAAGAGAAACACTAAATGTCCTGGAAGAGAAAGTAGGTGGAAATTTTGAAGACATAGGTGTAGGCAAGTAATCATGAACAAAAATCAACCTGCAAAAGAAATACTTGAATGAGTTAACAACTGGGACCTTCTCTAATTGAGAAGTTTTGACACATCAAAATAAATCATCATCAGAGTGAAAAGACAGCCCACAAATTCGGAAAAACAATCTTAACTAATAAGCACTCAGACAAAGGTTTTCTATCCAGAATTTATAAAGAACTAAAACGCATTAGGGCCCCAAAATTTGAAGACCCATTCTAAAAATGGGCATCCAAGATGCACACACAATTCTCAGAGGAAAAAATACAAGAAGCAAATAAATATATGATCCACATCACTAGTAATTTATGAAATCCAAATTAAAAAATAAACACTGATATCATCTCACTCCAGAAAGGAAAGTTATAAAGAAATCAAGCAACAACCAATGTTGGAGAGGCTGTGTGGAGAAAGGAACCTCTCTTCACTTCTAGAGGGAATGTAAGCTGGTGCAACCAGTATGGAAATCAGGGTGGAGACTCCTCAATAAACTAAGACTGGAAATCCATTTTAATCCATCTATTTCTCTTCTGGGAATTTTCCCAGGAGAATTGAAAACGTCATCTCACAGTGATATATATTTGTGTATGTTTATAGCACCACAATTTGTGATAGCCAAATATTGGAAACAACCCAACTGCCCATCACCTGAGGAATGCTTTTACATTGTTGTGGTGCTTTTACACAATGGAGTGTTACTAAGCTGTAAAGAATAACAAACTCAAAGCTTTCATATATAATTGGATGTAATTTGAAACTATACCCATAAGTGAAATAAACCAGACTCACATGTGTAGATATCATAGTGTCTCCCTACTGTAAGAAGTCAAAAGAAGAATAAAAATTGAAAGATATGATAGTTAAATGGAAAGTGAGTACTTAAGGATTAAAATGTGAAGAGAGAGAAAGTATAGGAAACATGGCAAGGGCAAATCCATGAATATATATAAACAAGATGATTAAGACAATGGTCCTTAGAATCTCCATAAGGTTTTTGAAAAATAGCAGTTAATGTGTAGAATTCTCAGCATGACTAACTCCTTATGCTGATATCGGTGAACTAAGCAAGTACACCGAGGATAGCAGTATGTAACACTAAAACTGTGCTTGAAATACCTGTCATTTTTGTCTTCGAAATGCACATTGCTTCTAATGTCATATTAATTTCTGCTATATTCTCTTCAAAGTAAACTTTGTTTAAAAATGTAATAAAACAAGAGACAAGAAGAAAAGGTCATAGGATTATTTTGCTACAATATTATATATGGTTCAATTTCTAAATTTCTGTGTAAAATGTGTAATTTTTTTCACATTGTGTAGGGATTTAGTTTAGAATATCCACCGTTGTTGAAAAATACCAGTACCATTCATGTCTAAGGCATTCGATATTCAGACAGATAGTGATGTTAAGCTCAACTGCCTGTGTTCCAAGATAATAATATCATTAAGCTTCTCTTCTGGAACTAAAGTTTGCTCACCAACATTAGAGAAATGAAGTGGATATAAGGATAGCCCATACGTTAGCCCAAGCCCTTCAAGGTCAGTGAGGACTCAGGACATAAAGAGAACCTGTACAGTGACATCCTATAACTAAGTTGTGTCCCACGTTTTCTGATCAAGGAGATTATGGGACCACATAGGAAAATGATTGATGGTGTAGAGTGTGCCTATGGAGAGTCACCTAGAGAGAAAATATCTCTTATCCTTCACAGAGAGAAAATTGGTCAAGCAATGGCCATGACTCATCCAGATGGCTAATACTGACAAAATATCTGCAAGGTATTGTACATGGTTCCAGGGTAATTCCTGAGGGTATTTGACTGACCTTGTCAGATACAAAAGTTATATTTTTAGTTACATAGGACTTGTTTTTTTTTGGTCCTAACTATCCAGCAGAAAAGTATAACCATGAGATATAAAAAGTAATGCATATTAATATGCTGATCTATAAAAGCTCAAGTCAACAACTTCTGACAATTGCCAGTTCTATTTATAATCCACACCTATTGTGGACTATTGGACTATAATGGGATATTTCGCTGAATTCAAGTACCAATAATATTTGAACTGCCATCAAGTATTAAAAAGACCTTTAAAGGCTTCTCCAAGTATAGCTTCTCTAACAGAAACTGCACATCCATCTCTGAGAAAACATAACAAAAAAGGGGAATATAAATGAAAGACATTTTGTAGTGAAAAATATATGTAAATACAAAATAGGATAGATATACAGCTACTTTCTCTTATTTCAATGAGAAGAAAGATTTGTACCAATATTTTCTAGACAAGAGATCATGTCTACATCTTTTACTGTGAATAACTACTACAAAAACAACAATATACAATGTACTAATTACTGTAAACATCCTACTACCTGTTTTGAATATTTGTCATTGCTATTTCTTTCTCATTAAAATTAATTTTAAAAAGTTTTTGTACAATGAAGCATTACTCAGGTATAAAGACAAATAATCTCATAGCCTTTAGAGGAAAATTCAGGACACTTGAACCTATACTCATAAATAAAATAAGCCAGACACATGTATAAACATTATATTGTCTCCATAGTGTAAGAACTCAAAAAAAGAAATAAAGATTGAATGGTATAATACAGTTAAATGGAAAAAGAGAGCTTAAAGATTGAACAACATAGAAAGAGCAAGGAAAGAAGTTAGGAAAATTGCTAGTGGCAAAACCATAGATTTATATAGACAAGATGGTTAAGGCAATGGTCGTTAGAATTTCCATCAGGTTTTTGAAAATAGCAGTTAATGGATAGAATTCTCACCCTGACTAACTTTATATGCTGATATTTGTGAACTAAGCAACTACAGTTAGGACAGCAATGTGCCATACTAAAACCATGCTTGCAATACCTGTCATTTTGGTATTCTAAATGTGTACTGCTTCTAACATAATATCAATTATTGCTATACTCTCTCTAATGCAAATATTTCTAAAATTTTAACGAAACAAAATGAGAGACAATGAAAAAATGTCATAGTATTGTCTGCTACAATGTTGTATATGGTTCAATTTCTAAAGTTTTCTGTAAAATGTGTAATTGATTTTAAACATTCTATAGGGATTTAAAGTTCAGAATATCCATGATTCTTGGCAAATAGCAGTTGAATTATATGTCTAAGGTGTTTTATATTCAGACAGAAATTGATGTTAAGCTTACCTGCCTATGTTACAGTGTAATAATATAATTTAGCTTTTCTTCTGGATGTTTATTAACTAAAGTTTGCAGACCAAAAATTAGAGAGAGAGATGGGATAAAAGGATAGCCAATATTTTGTCCCTAGCCCTTCAAGGTCAGGGAGTACTCAGGTCATAAGAGAACCTCTGCTGTGACATCTTGTAAGTCAGTGATGTCCCAAATTTTCTGATCAAGGAGATTATGGGACCACAGAGGAAAGGGATCAGCAATGTATAGTGTACATAAGGAGAGTCGCCTAGAGAAAAAATTCCCTCAGGCTTTTACAGAGAACAAATTGGTCAAGCAATAACTGTGACTCGCTCAGACAGCTGACACTGACAAAAGATCTACAAGGTGCTTTACATAGTTCCAGGGTAAATCCTGAGGATATTTGACTGACCTTGTCAGATAGCAAAAGTTACGTTCTTAATTATGCAGATTTTGCTTTAAGTTGATCTTAACTATCCAGCAAAAAAGTGTAACTCCAAGTTCTAAAATATAATCTAGGATACATGCATTATGACAGGTCATGGTAATACATAAGAAGGTTAAGACAAGGGAAACTTTGAAAGACAAGAAATAGAAGTACATCTAGATTGTTTCAAAATGAAAGTTCATCGTCATGGATGGAAATGTGTGCACTGAATATTGCTAGGAGAGTGTACTATGGCTCAAAGTATCATGTCGGGGCATGGTTGCCAGGGTAGTGGTAGAAACAATGGGACCTTTAACAATTGGTAGCTAGAGGATCCTTAGATCACTGAGAATGTACACACCAGAAAGGATTACAGTATTCTATCCTGTTTGACTTCCTATTTCAAGTTACAATCATTTGCTTTCATATATATAACCTCTATGATGTGATGCTTCCAAAAGCACCCTCTCTCTTGCTGTGCCAATGTTACTGCCATGCCCCTGAGCCTCCAAAATTGTTAGAGATATAAACCTCTTCCCTTACAAAGTTAAATTCACTAATGCATTTTCTAATAGCAATGAACAGTGGACTAATACAGATGGTCTTCTTAGAAGCAACTCTGACTTTGTTACCGGCCAGTTTTGATTCTTAGCCACATATAAGATAGAAATCTGATGTGGTCTGGTTCTTGAACCTGCTGATGTCACCATCACTGTTTTGTGCTCTCTTCTGGGTATTTTGAAGAAGAGGATCCAAATCCTGGATTCTGAGATGTTACTAGTCAGCTGAGGGTTCTTATTCAGTTTTGATGAAAATTACAGATGGACATTATAGCTCTTGATGTTGTTGGCTTCAGGCTAAAGTTCCAGTGGATTCCAGTCCTCAGTACTATAATTTTACTAGTTTCAATGGCACCAATTCTTGGCATTTAGTGATATTGCTTTTTACTTTGATTTTTAGCAGATCCTGATGGCTCTTAGATGAATCACTCAGCAGCTGGACAATGTATCCCTATTGGTTGATTTCTGGATCTCATATGAAGCTCCAAGCCTTCTCTTGGAATTCTTTCACAGGTCTCTAAAGGTCTCTGATGGTTTCTACTGGTCTCTAGAATACTTTAGCAGTTGCCTAGCTGGCAACCAAACTAAAGGATAATAATCCTTTATATTGCCAGCTCTTCCTTAGTGCAATTTGCTCAACTCATGCTATCCAAGATAAAAATCACATGTAGGAGATAAGATTATCTGAATAAGGCTTTATTGTGACTTTTGAAACAGAAAGGAGCCCTGTGGACTGACCAGAAGAATGTGAGGGTATGCTTTTTATACAGAGACAGACTGAGCCTTACTTGTATAGCTTTCTGGACCTTGTGGATCTACTTTGGGACTTTCTAATTAGTAGTATAGGGAGTGCAGTACCATGAGATAGATAGATATCTGAAGCCTGATTCAGATAAGGCTCTTAGAAATGTTCTGATGTGTCTAGGACATCTTCATCGGTCATGTAACAGCTTACCTGAACTGTGGGAAGAAGTTACTTCTTAATTGACAGATCCTGTCATTTTTGTGGAAGTGGTGGGCTACCTGAAATGAGAGGGTGTAACTTCTGCAGCTTTCAAGGAAGTATCTGCAGCACTGATCATAGCCCAAGAGTGATTGGGGACTTTATGAACAATGCTGGTCAGCCTGGTTGTCCCTGATCTTTGTATTGTCAGGTGCCATCCATTATGGGTTGTTCAGAGAGATGGCAGCGATCCTTGAGTGTACCAGAAGTAGGTGAACTGTGGCTGTTGGCCAAGCCTTAGCTCCTGTCATGGATTAAGGAGTGAGTTCTACAGAATGGAAAACGTTTGATCAGGTAGTCTTAGGTCAACCCCAGGAAGCCACAGAAAACACACAACTTTGGCTGTCAAGGAGAAAAGGCAAGAATTGGGCTTTATTTTCTTATCCCATAAAGCGATTTAGTAAGTCTACTTGCAAAGTTGTAGTAAAGACTGGATGATATTGAGATGTCTTCATAGATGTGTCCTTAATGGAAAGGCTGTTCTTTCATGAATGTTCTTTTGTAAATGTTCTCATTATCAGATAGAGATACACAAACACCCCTTCTCTCCACTTCATATGATTCCATGTCTATTTTATTAAGGTTTGACGGAAATGATTCTGTTTTAATTATGAAAATTTTCAGACTAGTGTCTGTCTGTCTGTCTGTCTGTCTATCTATCTATCTATCTATCTATCTATCTATCTATCTATCTATCAATCATCTATTTATCTATCATCTATCACAATTTGAATTTCCTCCATTAGACTATAAACACCAAGAGCACCTACTGGTTTCTCAGTAACATTGTGCTTGCTCACAGAGAATTTGGTGGGTGAATCAATGTATCAATGGTACTGGGACCACCACCATCATCAATAGCTCATCCTCATGAGGAATGTTTTATTGAATATCTGAGCTATATTGAAACCTGTAATTTGGTACTGTGATCAGTATATATTTCTCCACATGCTCTCTATTCTTAAGGTGATCCAGAAATGTTTATCTAGGGACAGATCAAATAGTTGGTTTCTGTTTGTGTCACTGAACATAGCAAGTAGATAATAAGAAGCCTGGGTGAGGAACTACTTAAAGTATGTACTTAACCAGATTGAAATAATCCCAAGGGGATTTGTGAGGGGACAGGAAGTTTAGGATAAAAAAGAACTCGTAATCTTCTCAATTCTTGTAAAATATGAAGATCATTAAGGTAACAGATCTATGCCCTTTATCTGGAGAGATAAAACAGCTTAACCAATTCTAGTTCTGGCAACTGTATTAAACCCCGGTATTGGATTAACTGAACAATTCATTTTCTTTGTCTCACCTCCCATTTTGAGGCAATAAATGCTGTTGAAGAAAGTAAATTGGCACTCCATTGTGATTATGTGATCTCCAGCCTCAGGCAGGCTTTCAGTGCTGCTTCACAATCATGGAATACAGCAGTTGTCAAATAGTTTGACCCCAGAACTGAGGGGTCTCTAAAGAGCTTTTGTAGATACTTCTTGTCTATGAACATTTTGTGCACTAGAAGCTAAAACTAAAAAATTTCAAAGTTTAAAATGAAAATAAATTATTTTAAAATAGTATCCATGTAGTTATTATATAGCCAAAATGACAATAATTTAGGAAAAAGAAAGAATATTTTCCCAAACAGAAAAAAATTAGTGAGGACATGAGCATTGTTTCATGGTTTTTGCCTCATGACTGCCTTAATAAAAGGCATCTGGATTCTCCTATTGGTTTTTGCAGTTCAACCTTCTGAGATATACATGCTATGTAGGCTTTGGAAAATTCCATTGTTTCCTCCTGAGAGAATGAAGTAGAAATGAAACAATATCTAAGTATAGTTGTATATTATACAACTATAGTGTATCCTTCTTTTATCCTTCTCTCTGCTGCAGTTTGACATGTGCACTGCACTCAATTTGTCATGTCTGAAGTACCTGATAACTTTCTAATTACTGTCAAATCTGATGACAATTATTGTCAAGTCCTTAGTTGGAGGGATTTGGAAAGGCTTTTTCCCTATGGAGGCAGGTACTGAAGGGTAAATGTGAATTTCCCACGTTTTAGTTACCTTTTTCATTGCTTGGATGAAATATCCAAACTCCCAAATTAAAGAAGAAAGGTTTATATAGCTCACAGTGAATAGAGGTTTCTGTCCCTAATTAGCTTGCTCCAAGGAGCGGTGGGCTGGCAGAGAATAGTTTATATCACTCATAAGGTAGCAAAAGCAACGAAAGGGAGATAAGACCATGTCCCTTGTATTGTATAGTGGCCCACTCACCCTGTGGTGGTTGTAGCACTCATACCCTCAATCCTAGCCAGAACTATGCCAAATCAATCAATGGACTGATTTACTAATCACATCAATTAACACAAACACCACATACTCTAGATTTGGTCACCTCTGCAAAAGTTCTATAACCACATGAGGCCTTGGGGGTCATTTAGACATAACCCATAACACCAGGTTAGGTAGGAGGAAGATGAGGGTGAATAACAAATAGTCCTGGTAAAAGGGAAACTGGATATGTCCTGCTAAGGAACTTGAACTCTTCCTGGAGCTAGTAAGAAGCTGTTTATAGTGACAGGAAGACTATCTTCTAAAGGAGGAATACTGAAGGATGCTCCTTTAAGGTAGGAAGAAGAGAATCCAAGGATGTGAATATTGATGCTGGAATAATGACTCAGCATAGGAAATCACTCACTCTTTTGTTCATTCATCCAGTACATATTTAATAAGAATCTCCTATATTTCAAATAATTGATAGATTGTAGTTACTTGTTGTTATAAAGGAAATGTAATTTAATAAAAAATAAAGGGAGGAGGGATGTGGTTATAGTTTATTCAGAAGTAAATGTTTGGAACAATGAAACCAAAAAAGAGTGATCAGTGGATAAGTTAGTCTGCATTTAGGAATTGTCTACAAAAAGGAAGGCAAATTGGGAATTAATAAAAATGTGATTCAAAGGGTTGGTCCCTAATTCCATCCTTAGAAAACGATTGAGGTAAGATTCACAAACCATAAAATCAAACATTATTCGGTGGCCTTAAATATTTACAGAGTTGTACAACAATCACTTCAAAATAATTTCAAAGCATTTCATCACCCAAAGGAAATGTGCAACCAGGAAGTAGTCAATATTCAGTCTTCTCTTCTCCACCCCCAGCCCAACATTAATCTACTTTCTATAGAAAATCTATAGATTTTCATATTCTGGATATTTCACATAAGTAGAATCATGTAACATTTTGTCTTTTGTGGCAAATTTCCTTTAGCATAAAGATGCCAAGTTTATTCATGTTGTAGTATTTTTGGCACCTTTTTTCTTTTGATTATCAAATCATATTTCATTTTATGGATATACTAGGTTTTAGCTATTCACCATTTGGGTTGTTACCACTTTTATTGGTTATTATGAATAATGATAAGAACAGATTTTTGAGTAGCTATGTTTATGTGTTTCTTGTATGTATGCAACAAAGTTGAATTGTGGGTCATAGAATAATTTCATATTTAACATTTTGAAGAAATCTCAAACTGTTTTCAGAGTTATTACTTTGTGTTATAGTATTTTTTAACCAGAAGTGTATCATGCTTAAAATTGCTTCAAGTTTTTATCAGCACTTATAATTTTTTATTATGATCATTCTTGTGGCTTTGATTTCCATTCCTCTAGTAATTAATGCTATTAACAACTTTTTCTGTTCTTACTTGCTATTTATACCTTTTCTTTGGTTGTAGCAGAAAATGCCCCTTCCCCAGCCAGTATACTTCAGTTACCCAGGTGATAGTTCTTGTTCCAATTCAGTTGCTTCTGTCTCCTAGAAATTGCTTGATATGGTGATGTACTGCTGGTCACTATGATGCCCATTGTAACAACCAATCAAAGATGGTCAAGTAATCTACCTTGTATCCCCCATCCCTTCACAAACCTATAAAATCATCCCTCCCTGGGCCTTTCAGGCCTGAAATTTTGAGGAACAATTGGTTCCTTGTGAGTGCCCATCTGATATTAAATAAATTTGCTTCCAAATCTGGGTGTGATTTCTGAGATTCTGTTTGCCATAGCCTGGGTGACATGCCTATTCAATTATTGCACATGTTATGTTTGAATTCTTTTTTTGTGTGAGCTTAGAGAGTTCCTAAAATGTTCTGAATACAAGCTTTTTGTTAGATACATGCTCTTCTGTACATATTACTTCTCAGTTTGTGGCTTATCTTTTTATCCTCCTTACAGTGATTTTTACAGAGTAGAAGCATTTAATCTTATTGTATCCCAGATTATTATTTTTTAAGTATATAGTTCATGCTTTCTCAGGTTAGGTTTGGGTATACTTTCCATGACTCTACTTTCTGAAGATTTTTTCCCATGTATATTCCCAACTATTACATAGTTTATGTTTTGTATTTTACAGTTATATCTATGATCAACTTCAGATAATTTTATTGTCAGAGATATGTGTTATGGTTTGTACCTAGTTGCTCCCCCAAAGGCTCATGTAAGTTATGGAGCAGACATGGCTGGAGGAGCAACCAGTGACTGGAGGGGCTGGGCCAGAGGACTAGGGCAGGGCCCGAGGGGCAGACCAGACAGGTATGAACTGTTAAACTGGCTAGCCTGTGCTTTCTCAGAGAGGTGGAGAGGGTCAACCTGGACACAGCAGTGCTCCAGCCTCTCCTCCAATGTCTTGAAATCTCCAGTATCTGCAAGCTAAATAAACCTTTCCTTCTCTCATTTTGAGTGTTGGTTATTTGCCCCAGTAATGAGAGAAGAGTAATACAATATGCAATTGGTTTAGTATCATTTATATGAAAAGAATATCCTTTTTTTCATTGAATTGGCTCTATACTTTTGTCAGAAATGATAAACTACTTGTGTAGAGGGTTGAGTTATGGAGACTTTACTATGGAGACATGATATTTTCATTTATATTCTAATCAATACCATAGCTATATAATATTATAATTTGGTATTGTATATTTCACAACTTCATTCTTGGTCAAAACTTTTATCTTCCCATGTACATATTAGAATCACATTTTTGATATCCATAAAATTTTTTCTTGTATTTTATTGGAATACACACACACACACACACATACACACACACAGACTTTGAACCATAGGGCCTCTTTCCCTGTGCTTAAGGTGATGAATATAGATTTTGTCTTGGGGCTAAAGAAGCCATTTCTCTATAGTATCTCATGTAAATGAATCTGGTTTTGAATTGGGCAAAGAAGTTGACAGGAGAAAACATCAGGAAAAAAAAATCTAGGTTCCCTGTCTACACTGCAGGATAGAAGCCCATTTCCCCAGTCTTCTGGCCAGGAGAATGGGGTTCCTCTCACTTTTTTGTTCATGACTACTTCAGAGTTTCAAAGGGGCTTCCTGAGCTCAACCACAACACATAAAAGAGGGAAAAAAACATAAACTTTTCTGCATATGATCATCCTTCCTCAGGTTTTTTTCTGTTCCTTGATTTGTCTGCAATTGTTCTTAAGTTTGTCAGGTAGTCAGTTTTTATGTATTGACATGTTCTCAGCTATAATCAGTGGGAGAGACAAGCTACCTCGAGCTTTCTCCATTCTGGCCCACTCGAAGTCTAAGGCATGTTTCTGAAGTGGGGCAAGGTCAAATGAACCTTGAGAATCAAGTGTTATCTGGCCCTGGTGGCACATGGTTGTAATCCCAGCATTTGGGAGGCTTTCACAAGAGGATCACCATGAGCTCCAGGCCAGGCTGGATTACACAGTGAGACCCTGTCTTAAAAAAAGAAAAAAAAAGGACTCAAATGTTATTTAGATCATCATGAGTGGAAGTGTTGAAGACAGGTACCTGGGTGGAGAATATCTAGGAGTCAGGGACCCGAGTGTCAGTGAGAAGTGAGTGGCTTTTGTGACTGGAAAGAGATGACAGATGAGGATGGGAAGATGGAGGCATGAAAATGATCATCTCCTGAGGTTCACAGGAGTTGCTCAACGTGATTCAAATTCTAGAGCCTTACTGCTGATGGGGACACATGATTCTAAGTAAAGTGCCCACCCATAGTAAGTTATACGCAAGTGAGCAACCTTTCTTGAAATAAATTTTGAGGAAGCTATGTTGTATAGGGAGAGAGGATTCAGTGATTGTGAGGCTGTAAAGTAAATGGGTGGAGGAAGAAAATTTTAGTGAGAGTAATAGTATGCTATGTACTACTTAACACCTACCTCATAGAAATGTTATTCTGTATCTGCAGATGAGAGGGCAGTAAATATAATACATAATAATGTACACTTTAGCATGGAATTAGAGTTGGTGCCCATTTCATCCTTGCTACTGACTTATATGTGTTCTTAGGCAAGCTACTTAACCTCTGTGAGAGTCAGATACCTCTTCTATAAAATGGAGATAGCAAAGGATTATGGGGGTGATATGACATCTGCAGAGGTCTTAATGTAGCACCTGACAGCACAGATCAAGTGCGGTTAGTGATAGCCGTCACTATTCTAATTTAAACAGTTAAGAAGTGCCAACTACTCTTTCTGGGGTCAGGTAACTAAGGAGTGAATTTTCAATTCTTATTTCAGTTTTGTAGTTAGGGCAAGTGAATGCAGAGCTAAGGTACTTAGACTAACACAAATAAATGAGCCAGTGAGGTATCTTCCATCTGGATTTTATTGAACAGTCCACAGCTGCTGATTTATCTCTTTGAATTTCAGATATTCTTCCAAGAGAAAAGTTATACAGCTCAGCATATTAATGTGACTTGACTTTTTATACCTTGCTTTCATACTTTTCTGCTGGATGGTTAAGATCAAGATAAAGCAAGACCTATGTAACAAGAAATGTAACTTTTGTATCTGACAAGGTCAGTCAAATCCTGTCAGCATTTATTCTGAAACCTATACTGTAGTTTGTAGATCCTTTGTCAGTGTCAGCCATGTGGATGAGTCACATCCACTGCTTGACCAATTTGCTCTCTATGAAAGCCTGAGAGAAAGTTTTCTTTCCATGTCATACTCCTTAAGCACACTCTACATTGTTTATCACTTTCCTCTGTGGCCCCATAATCTTCTTGATCAGAAAAGTTGGGACACAACTGAGTTGCAGAATGTCACAGTATAGGTTCTCCTATATTGTGAGTACTCACTGATCATAAAAGGCCAGAGCCAAAATGTTGGCTGTCCTTGAAGCCCCTCTTTTTACTAATTTTTGATCTTCAAGCTCAAGTTGTTAACCCTCATGAAGAGAAGCTTAATGATATTATTACCCTATAACATAGGCAGTTGAGCTGAACCTCACTATCTGTTTGATTGTCAAGTATCTTAGGCATAACATGGAACAGGTATTTTCCATCGAGTACTGATATGTTAAACTTTAAATCCTTATAGAACATGAAAAAAAGAAATAAAAATATATTAAAAATAGGAATAAACAATCAACAACTTCTGACATTACCAGGCCTACAGATAATTCACTACTATTATGGACTACTGAACTATATTGGATTATTTTGCTGAATTCACACACTTCCAATATTTAAATCACTATGGAATACCCATCTCTGATAAAGAAAAAAGGGGGATACAAATGAAGGACCATATTTATCTGTATATACAAAATAATTAGGATATATATACAAATAATTTGTCTTAATTCAATGAGAAGAAAGATTTGTACTAATAATGTCTGGACAGGGTATCATGTCTGCATCTTGTACTATGAATAATCACTATTAAGAACATCAATGTGCAATGTATTAATTATTGAAACTGTCCTAATAATCAGTTTTAAAACTGTCTCATTGCTATTTGTTTCTCAATAAAATTATAAAAAATAAGTTATAAATGCCTTTAGGAGGAAAAAACAGATGGAAGCCTATGTGTAATCAGTGTGAGACAATGTGTAAAACTCATGAATATTTTTTAGTCTCCCGGAAGCCCTCTCCTAGGGGTTCTTATTCTAGTTTCAACTGAAAAACTGACACCCAGAGAGGTGGAGCAGCTTACTCGAGGCCATGTAGGTAAACGTGTCTCAGTTCGAACCACATGAAAGCTTCTCCACACTGCCCTATGTATTTTATTTTGTACTGCAATTAATTATATCTCCAAATGATGAGGGTTTTTTGTTTGTTTTTCATTTATGTATTTGGTATAGGGTCTCACTATACAGCTCAGACTCATAGTAATTCTTCTGTTCAGCCTCCCTAGCCCTGGTATTACAGGTGTGAGCTACCATGCCTAGTCTGTCATTGGCTCAGGGCTTACAGGGGGCAGGGCCAGTGCAGTATGTGGGACATGAAATCAAATTATGGTCTACCCTTCCCAAAGAAGGCACTTAGTCTGCTGAGATATCTCGCTGGCCCTCCAAATGATGTTTAAATAGTCATTTGGACAAAGAAGTAAAACAATAGTATGCTTAAGATTCACTTCTCACCCAGGTTTCTCTCCTCCTCATCATCCTCCTCTACTTCATCCTCTTCCTCCACTTTCTCCTCCTACTTCTTTCTCTTCCTCGCCCTTCTCCTTCTCTCTTCCAAGACGAAGTCTCACTCTGTAGTCCAAGCTTGCCTTCAACTCCTTGTGTAGAATAGGCTGATTTTGAATTTTTGATACACCACCCTCAGACTCCTAAGTGCTGGAATTATAGGTGTGCATCATCATGCCTGGTTTGGTTTTATCTTATTGAAAAGAGAGATGACCGATTCGCATAGTTTGATCTTGTTAATCTGCTGGGAAGAGCAGTGAAAATTAGTAAAGCTCCCTGCTAGATAAAAGTTTCCAAATTGAAGAGAATCACTTGAATCTTTCTATAGATACACACTTGTTCTATTAAAACTGAGAGGAGGGATTTCAAGGTTGATAATCTCCATCAACTTCTTTCTCCATAATAGGATGGCTTGTTCTCTTTCCACCTGTAATCTTCCCCTTTTTCTATTATAATCGTTTAAACTATCTGCCAGCTCATTCTCTTCAGTTTATTCCATACATCTAGCCATTGTTATTTCCTATGTATATACATAAAAATCTAAGAAAAACAATCTAAGAAAAAAAAATTAGAACACAACACTTGAGAAAATAAGACTCCACATCAAAATTAATGTGGAGCTAGCGCTTCCACTTCAAGCCAAAGTTCATCAACGGGGACTAAACTTACATTGCTATTAAAATAACTAGAAATTCAGAGTTCAATATTTATATTGTACTTTAATGCAATATATTAATGCAGCTATAACTGCATTTTTAGTATAGTACAGAGTACTATATCTGAAATAAGTGTTCTCAAAATGTCAGGCATCTTCATAATGAAGGACAATGATGTTTCAGATGAGGCAAACAGATGCAGCAGCAGTCCCTACATGTGCTCTTCTTACTAACCAGGATATGCAGGGAACAGGAAGCCAGGCCAAGCCCAGCACATAACTTCAATTGTGAATGTGGAGTCCGTAGTAAAAAGAAGCTGCTGTATTTCACATTTTCTGTGTGGAAGGAAACTATCTGATGTTAGAGCTATTAACGCCCAAAAACATTAGAGATAACAATAATGAGGTCGCACAGGGCCAGTGTGGAAGACTTTGTAACACACGTGCCATTTGGAAGAACACCAAAGAATGTCTTGCCTCATCAATGTGGTAAAGTTATCTTTCCACCAACGGGTGTTCATTTTATCCTGCTTGAAGAAGCTTAAATTAGCATTAAAAGTGTCCAAGTAGCTCTTCCCAGCTAAATGAACTTGGTCCCTGGCAGTAAAAAAAAGGATACAAAAATAAAAATACAAAAACATCAGCATGCTATAGCATAAAATTTGTATTGGCACCAAATAAAAATTACCAAGCACGTAAAAAAGAAAAGCAAATAAACACAATTTATAATATAAAATATAAAAAGAGAAAATAAAAACATATCAAAATTTTGCAGATTGTAGAATTATCAGACAAAAGAATTAAAATGGCAATTTTAACTGTATTGCATAAGTCCAAGAAGCTATCAAGCAGCCTTAACATGCTAAATCAAGACATATACACACTGGCTGAGCATTGTGGCGCATGCCTGTAATCCCAGCACTCGAGAGGCTGAGGCAGGAGGATGGTTGTGAGTTCGAGACCAGCCTGAGCTCAAAGTAAGCTTAAGGCCAGCCTAAACTGCATCGTGAGACCCTGTCTCAAAAAGACAAAAAGAAAAAGAAGGCATATACACACAGAACCCAAATTAGCTTCTAGAGATGAAAAATATAGTGACTAAAATGAAAGCTCAAACATAAGACAACTGAACAGAATAACATCAGAGGAGACATTTTAGGGGAAAAGATTAACAAATTTGAAGGAATAGCCACAGAAAACATTTAAAATGAAATGCTCAGAAAATAAATGATTTTAAGTGCCCCAATATACCTAGTATTGACTCTCCAAAGAAGCAGGACAGGCAGGAAAAATAATTGAATAAATAGTGCACAAGAATTTTTTAAACTGATAAGAAATATAAATTTAGAGTTCACCAAAAAGGCTTAGCAAACCTCAAAAACAGGAAAACATGAGGAAGGCCACACACCAAGCACAGTGAATCATATTGCTTAAATGCAGAAGTAAGGAAAAAAATGTTAAAAGAAGCCAAAGAGAAAATATATATAAAAGGAAGTACAGGTTTTGATGAGACCCAAGGAAATCTAGAATACAAACAAACAACAGTTTCAAAAATTTAATTTTATTTCAAAGACTAAAAACAGAAACAAAATTAAATAGAAAAAATGGCAGAAACAGGGTAACATACAACACATATGTTACAAATTGTCAAAATAGAAATAGCTAATTACAATGGTTGTAAAGTTATCATTATTTAATATTAAATCTGTTGCTCTGATTAGCAGAAATAGTTATGCAAGATTGGAAAAATAATTGAATGCTAATACTTGTTTTCAAGAAATCTTAATCCTTTTCTTGTCTAAAAAAAATTTATTTAAGAGAGTAAATGCCTCTGCATCTTCTAATCTATTCCACTGATCCTCAGGTCTATTGGCCAGCCAACATTTTGGCCCTAGCCTTTCAAGGTCAGCGAAGACTCAGGACATAGGAGAACCTGTACTGCAACATCATAAAACTCAGGTGAGCTCCGAATTTTCTGAACAAGGAGATTATGGAGCCACAGAGGAAAGAGATTGATGATGTATAGTGTGCCTGGGGAGAGTCACATGGAGAGAAAACTTTCTCTCAGGCTCTCACAGAGAACAAATTGGTCAAGCATTGGCTGTGACTCATCCACATGGATGACACAGAAAAAGGATCTAAAGAATAAGGTACAGGATTACAAGATAAACCCTGAGGGGACGTCACTGACCTCATAAAAAACATAAAGTACATGTGTTGGTATATAAGTCTTGCTCTATCTAGGTCTTAACCATCCAGCACAAAAGTATAAAAATGAAGTATACATCGTGGGGCCATAATATTAAGCTGAGCTGTAATGGGTATGGTCAACAACTTCTTCGGATAACTCATCATTGTTGTGGAATGCTGAACTGTGTTGGATTGTGTTGTCGAGTTCAGGCACCTAAGTTAGTTGAATGACAATGGAGTGCCCATCTTTGACAGCTATAGACAAAGGAAGGGGTATAGAAAGGAAGAATCATGATGTGTGTATGGACAGTACAGTTGGAATAGATAAGCCGTACTTCTACATAATTCTATGAGAGGCAAGATTTGCACTAATGGTGGTTGGACAGGATATTATGTCAGCTTCTAGTACTATGGACAACCACTAGAAAAATATCAAGGTAGAAAGTATTAATTATTGAATCTTTGATGTAATTCAGGTATAAAAAATAACATATGCAAATAACTACACTCTATTTACTGATAAGAGACATATGGTGTAATAATGTCTGTAAGTATAATATCATGTATGCACCTTCTATGATACAAAACATTATGAAAACAGTTTTCAATGTATTAATTTATCAAATACATCTTGTCAAGGTATCTTAAAACTATCTCATTGATATGTATACTTCAATAAGACAAAAATTAAAAAAAAACAAACTAAACAAAAAGAAACCAGAGCAATGTACGTTTGTAAAATGAAAGACCCTCCTGAAATAAAATATACTCAAATATAAAAAAAAAGAGAGTAAATGCTTGATAAGACATTTGAAACACTACACATTTAGAAGACCAAATGAGAGGCATTTAATCACTGGTTTTGCATTACATGTTGCAGATCTCCATGTAACTGCTCAGATCACAGATATCAGCATGCAGAGTAGTCAAGATGAAAATTCTACGCATTAACTGCTAGTTTCAAAAAATGGATGGAAATTATTACCACAATCATCTCAGCCATATATGCATGATTTTCCCTTCCTTTTTCCTCATTTCTCTCACCTTTGATGTTTAATCCTTAAGTACAGTTTCTTTCAATTTCACTGTATATATTATACATTTCAAGTTTTATTTATTCTTTCAGGTTCTTACACTAGGGAGAAAATATGATATTTACACATGTGGATCTGATTTATTTCTCTTATGAGTATAGCTTCTGTATGCAGCCACATATCTATAAAGGCTTTGAGTTTTTCTTTATAGCTGAGTAGTACCCATCATATAAAAACTCGACATCTTTTTCATCTCTTCCTGAGGTGATGGTTATTTTTCTGTTTCCAAGATTTGGCTATAACAAATTGTGCTGTGTAAACATGGCTGCACATATATCACTTTGGTAATGAGGATTTCAGTTCTTTTAGAAAATACTCAGAAGGAGAATAGCAGGACTGAATGGGATTTCCAGTCCTAGTTTTTTGAGGAGTCTCCACATTGATTTCCATAGTGGTTGTAAAATCCACATTTCCACCAGCAGTAGAGAAGTGTTCCTTTTAACCAATAGCCTCTCCAGTATTTGTTATTAGTTGGTTTCTTAATGATAGCCATTCTTTCCGGGGTAAGATGGTATGTCAGTGTTATTTTAATTTGAATTTCTTAAGTGACCACTGATGTGGTACATTTTTTTCATGTATTTGCCACTTGTATTTCTTCTTCAGAGAAATGTGTATGCATCTCACATGCCCATTTTTGGATCAGGTCTTTAAGTTTTGGGGGATGAATTTTTATCTTTTTATATAATTTAGATAGAAATCCATTCTCTGAGTGATTGTTACTTTTGATTTTCCCCAATTTTGGGGTCTTTTCACTCTGTTGGTGATTATTTTTACTCAGAAACTTCTGAATAAGATGAGATCCCAGATGTTGATTCTTTGGAGTATTTCCTGTGCAGTGTCACTTTTGATAATGAACTGCCTGCCTACTCCTATACCGTCAAGATTTCCACTTACTTTCTCTTCCAGGAGATTTAGTATTTCTGTTTTAATGTTTAGATGTTTAATCTATTTGACCTTGGTGTAGTCCATGCTGATAGAACTTGGTCCAGTTTTAGTTTTCCGCATGTGGAATGCCAGTTTTACCAGCATAATTTGTTGAAGAGGGTATCTTTCTTCCAGTGAATATGTTTGGCACCATTGTCAAAATAAAATGGATAAGTGTGTTTGTAGTTGTATTTGCATCTCATGTCTTCCAGTGAACCTTGGGTCTGTTTTCTCGCCAGTACCATGCTGATTCTATCACAGTAGATTAGTAGTATAATTTTAAGTCAGGGATTGTAATGCCTCCTGACTTGCCTTTGTTGCCTAAGATTGCCTTTACTCTTCTTGATCATTTCTGATTTTAGATAAATTTTAAGAGTATTTTCCCTAGATCTCTGAGGTACATTGACGGTATTTTTATAGGGATTTCACTAAATCTGTATAACAATTTTGGGAGTATGGCCATTTCCCCAATGTTGATTCTTCCTATTCAGGAGCAAGTAACATCTTTAAATTTTCTGAAATCCTGTTTGATCTCTTCTTTAAAGAGCTGTAATTTTCATTTTATAGATCTTTTACAACCTTTGTTAGATTAATTCCCAAGTATTTCACTTTTATAGATACTACTGTGAAGGGCATTGTTTCTTTAATTTTTCATTCAGTGAATTTGTTATTTGTGTAGAGGAATGCTACTGATTTTTCGGTATTGACTTTGTATTCTGCTAGGCTACTGAATTTGTTAATTAACTCTGAAAGTTTCGTGGGGTTTTTTGGGTCTTCCATGTACAGTATCATGTCATCTGCAAAAAAAATGATAGTTTAACTTTTCTTTATCTATTGTTATTTCTTTTATTCCTCTGTTTTGTATAATGGCTCTATCTAATGATTCTAGAACTATATTGAATGGGAGTGGTGATAGAAGACATTCTTGTCTTTGAAAGTAAAAGCTTTGAATTTTTCTCCACTTAGAATTTTGTTGGCTGTTGTTTTCTCATAGACAGCTTTCATTAGGTGAGGTATGTGAAATCTATTCCAATGTTCTGTAAAGGTCTGATAATGAATGAGTGTTGGCTTTTATCAAAAGCTGTTTCTGCATCTTTTGAGATAATTGTGTATTTTTTATTTTGGCTGTATTGATATAGTGTATCGCATTTATAGATTTGTGTATGTTGAACCATCCTTGCATCACTGTGATGAATCCTACTTGGTCATGCTGTATAACCTTTTTGATGACTTGCTGTTTTCTACTTGCTAGTATTTTACTGAAGATTTTTGCATCTATGTTTATGAGGCAGATTAGCCTATAATTTTTTTATGGTTGGATCTTTCTACAGTTTTGGTATCAGTATAATCCTTGCCTCCCTTAAGGACTTTGGGACTACTGCTTTTTTTACAATTTCATTGAAGATTTTGAAGAGTATTGGTATGATATCTTCCTTAAATTTCATGCAAAATTGAGCTATGACTCATCAGGACCTGGGATTTTGTTTGTTTTTAATTTTTTGATTATGTTTTCAATTTTATTGGCTTATATAGGATTATTCAAAGCCTTTACATCTTCTTGATTCAATTGGCAATTTGTACCTACATAGGAATCTGTAAATTTCTTCTGTGTCTTCAATATTGTGACAGTAAAGGTTTTCAAAATAGCCTTTGATGATCTTCTGAATTTCCATGGGATCTGTAGAAATTTTCCACTTTTCATTCCTTGTTGCTTGAATTTGAATGTTGCTTTCCTTTTTTGAGATTTGCTAGGGTTTTATAAATTTTATATAATCTTTCAAAGAACGAAATTTTGGGTTCACTAATTTTTATTGCTTCCTTTGTCTCAACACTCTAATTCTGCTCTAATCTTTATAACTTCCTCCCCTATCTGTGCTTTAGTCTTGGTTTACTCTTTTTTCTAGAAGCTTGAGGTGAAACATTAGGGTATTTATTTTTTCTTGCTCTGCTTTCCTAATGTGTAATTTCACCACTATAAATTTCCCTCTAAGAACTGCTTTAATTGCATCCCACAAATTCCAGAAAGTTGTGTTTTAATTTTCATTGGATTATAAATATTTTGAATTTCTTTTTAATTTCATCTATAACCCATGTGTTACTGAGGAGAATGTTATTTAATTTTCATGTATTTATAGGGGTTTGTGGTTACTTTGTTTCTAATTTCCAGTTTCATTGCACTGTAGCCAGATAACAGGCATGAGATAATTTCTGTTCTCTTGCATATACTTAAGCATGAGCTATGATGTGTTCTATTTTAGAAAACATTCCATGTTCAGCTGCAAAGGATGTGTGTTCAGATGTTGTTGGGTAGAACACTCTGTGTCCACTAACTCCATTTGTTTAAAAGTTTGGCTGCATTCTGCTACTTCTTTACTACATTTTTGTCTATTTGAACTGTCTTTTTGAGACAAGGGTATATTAAGTTGTCCTGTTAAGATTGTGATATTGGAGTAAGCTTAGTATCTTATTCCTTTCTGCCAGTGGACACCGCAGAGAAAGCATCATTGGGCTCTCTTTCGACTACCATCATGTCTAGGTCAGAATCTCCCAACGAGCCCGAACAGCTATGGGTGCTCTTCATTGGAAGGCTGAGCTTTGAAACAACTGACGAGTCTGAGGAACCATTTTGAACAATGAGGAACACTCACAGACTGCATGGTAATGAAAGACCCAAACACCAAGTGTTCCAGGGTCTTTGGGTTTGTCACTTATGCTACTGTGAAGGAGGTGGATTCAGCCATGAATGCAAGGTCACATAAAGTGAACAGAAAAGTTATGGAACCAAAGAGAGCTTTCAAGAGAAGATTCTCAAAGACCAGGTGCCCACTTAATGGTGAAGATCTTTGTTGGTGGCATTCAAGAAGATACTGAAGAATATCACCTATGAGATTATTTTGAATAATATGGAAAAATCAAAGTGATTGAAATTGTGACTGAGTGAGACCATGGAAAACAGAGGGGTTATGCTTTTCTAAACTCTGATGACCATGATTCTGTGGATTCAATTGTCATTCAAAAAGACCACACTGTGAACGGCCACAACTGTGAAGTGAAAAAGCCCTGTCAAAGCAGGGGACAGATATTGCTTCATCTAGCCAAAGAGGTTGAAGTGGTTCTGGAAATTTTGGTGGTGGTCATGGAGGTGGCTTCAGTCAAGTTGTGGAGGTGGCTTTGGTGGCAGCCATGGTGGCGGTGGATATGGTGACAATGGAGATGGCTACAATGGATTTAGTAATGATGGAAGTGATTATGGAGGTGGTGGAAGCTATAATGAATTTGGCAATTACAACAGTCAGTCTTCAAATTTTGGACTCATGAAAGCAGGAAAGTTTGGAGGCAGAAGCTCTGGACTCTTTGGTGGTTGAGGCCAACATTTTACCAAACCACAAAATCAAGGTGGCTATGGTGAATCAGCAGCAGCAGTAGCTATGGCAGTGGCAGAAAGTTTTAAACACTTTTAGGAAACAAAACTTAGGAGGAGAGAGGAGAGCCAGAGAAGTGACAGGAAAGCTACAGGTTACAACAAATTTATGAACTCAGACAAGAACAGTGGGTGATGGGAGGGCCTAGCTGCTTAAAAGAAGACAAGTTTTTGATAATATTCATACATATGGGGATTGTATTTGTGACTAATTGTATGACAGGTTATTTTAGTTTCTGTTCTGTGGAAAATGTAAAGCATTCCAACAAAGGGTTTTAATGTAGATTTGTTTTTGCACCCATGCTGTTGATTTCTAAATGTAATAGTCTGATCATAATGCTGAATTAATATGTCTTTAAAGAAAACATACTGTGATATTAGCCATTAGATTTTTTCATATCTATTAAAATTTGTCTTACATAATCTGGTGCTCCAATATCAATATATAGTGGCCTTCTCTATCTCTTTTGCTCCTTCTTGTTTTGAAGTTCAGATTGTCTGCAAAAAATACAGCTACTCCTGCTTTCTTCTGAAGTCATAGAATGTGTAGTATTATTTTCCATTTTAACCTTCAGCCTATGAATTTCCTTATGGGTTAAATGTGTTCTTATATGCAGCACACCATATGATTTAGTTTCTTAATATATTCTTCCACCTGACATTCTATTTCTTTTAATTGGAGAATTGATTTTATTTACATTAGGTTATAATTGATATGTATTGACCTATGTTTGTCATGTTGTCTGCTGTTTGTTCTCTCCTTTCTTCTATGATTGTTTGCCATGTTTGATGAGCTCTTTCTGCTATCATTCTTGGAATTGTGATAATTTTGAGCCCTTTCTAGAATATCTTTTAGTACTTCATGTAATGTTGTTTTGGTCATCATAAATTTCTTTGTTATTTGTACTCTGTATTTTTTTTTCTTTTTCTTTTTTTAGGGAAGGGGCTACAGGGTATTCAGAATCTCAGTATTAGATCAGACTCATAGTGATCCACCTGTTTACAGCCTCCCATGAGCTTGGATTACAGGCGTGCACCAATAACCTCCATTTCAATTGCTGTCTCAGTGTGCCCCAGCGGCAGGCAAGCATGGCAGGCCTGGAAATTGAAACCCGCCCTGAACCTGCTTGCAGGTACTTTAATCCGCTGAGCTATTTTCCGGGCCCTTTATTTGTTATTTGTCATGGAAGAATTTCACTTATCTGATAAACTTTAAAGAAAGTTTTTCAGGGTATATCATTCTTGGTTGGAATTTGAAGGACTTGAATTACTTCACCCTATGCTCTTCTTGACATGATGGCTTGGGAGGAGAAATCTGCTATCATTCATATGTCATCTGTTTCTTTTCCCTAGCAGCTTTCAATACATTGATCTTGTGCTTAATTTCTGGAATATCTATTATATGTCTGTGTGCAGTTTTAATTGGGTTGATATTATTTTGACTTTTTAAAAAAATTTTAATTTATTGAAGTACAAATATCAATGAGAAAGTTTTAAGATACCTTGACAAGATGGATTTGCTGAATTAATACATTGCAAACTGTTTTTATAATGTTTTGGTATCATAGAAGGTGCATACATGATATTATACTTACAGAAATTATTATACCGTATGTCTCTTATCAGTAAATTAAGAGAGTGTAGCTGTTTGCATATCTTAATTTTTATACATGAATTACATCGAAGATTCAATAATTGATACTTTCTACCTTGTTATTTTCCTAGTGATTGTCCATAGTACTAGAAGCTGACATAATATCCTGTCCAGCCACCATTAGTGCAAATCTTGCCTCTCATAGAATTATGTAGAAGCACAGCGTTATCTATCCCAACTGTACTGTCCATATACACACATCATGATTCTTCCTTTCTACGCCCCTTCCTTTGTCTACACTTGTCAAAGATGGGCAGTCCATCATCATTCAACTAATTTAGGTGCCTGAACTCGATGACACAATGCAACACAGTTCAGCATTACACAACAGTAGTGAGTTATCTGAAGAAGTTGTCCACCATAGCCATTTACAGCTCAACTTATTATGGCCTTGTGGTGTATATTTCATTATTATACTTTTCTGCTGGATGGTTAAGACCTAGCTAGAGCAAGATCAGTATACCAGCACATGTACTTTTTGTTTCTTATGAGGTCAGTGAAGTCACCTTGGGGTTTATCTTGTAGTCCTGTACCTTATTCTACAGATCCTTTGTCTGTGTCATCCATGTGGATGGGTCAGGGCGAATGCTTGACTGGTTTGCTCCCTGTGAGAGCCTGAGAGAAAGTTTTCTCTCCCTGTGAATCTCCACAGGCACACTACAGAGCTTTGAACTCTTTCCTCTGTGGCTCCATAATCTCCTTGTTCAGAAAATTTGGAGCTCAACTGAGTTTCATGATGTTGCAGTACAGGTTCTCCTATGTCCTGAGTCTTCGCTGACCTTGAAAGGCTAGGGCCAAAATGTTGGCTGGCCTTGTGGCTCATATATTTCCCAATTTTTATTTGTGAGCTTAGGTTGTTAACCGTCCTGAAGAAAAGCTGATTAGTATCCTTCAGCATATGCCATCCACTTAGCCTTATCTGACTCAAATGTTTTTAGTTGTTGTATGTTTCCATTTGTATTTCTCCTTTTTGCTTCTTATATGAGGGAGACTATACCATGTTTACTCATGTGTGTCTGGTTCATTTCACTTATGAGTATATGTTCAAGTGGCATCCACTTCAGTATAAATGCTTCAAACTTATCATTCTTAATAGCTGAGTAATACTCCATTATATAGGAATACCTTATCTTTTTCAACCATTCCTCATGTGATGGACATCTTGGTTGTTTCCAAGATGTGGCTATCACAAATTGTGCTTCTATTAACATAGGTACACTTATATCACTATGATACAATGTTTTCAGTTACTCTGGGAAAATACCCAGAAGGGGGATAGCCGGCTTGAATGGGATTTTTAGTCCTACTCTTTTGAGGAGTCTCCACACTGATCTCCACAATGGTTGCACCAGTCTACATTCCCACCAGCAGTGGAGAAGTGTTCCATTTGCCCCACAGCCTCTCCAACATTTGTTGTTGGTTGATTTCCTTATGATAACCACTCTTTCTGGAGTAGGATGGTATCTCAGGGTTGTTTTTATTTGCATTTCACTGATGAATAGCGATGTGGAGCATTTTTTCATATATTTATTCGCTTCTTTAATTTCATCCTCTGAGAAGTGTGTACTCATCTCAGATGCCCATTTCTGAATTGGGTCCTTAAATCTGAGGACCCTGTTATACCTTAGTTCTTTATATATTCCAGACATCAGACCTCTGTCTGACTGCTTATTAGTTAGGATTTTTTCAAAATTTGTGAGTTTTCTTTTCGCTCTGTTGACAATTTCTTCTGACATGCAAGCTCCTTAAGAAAAGTTGATCCCAGTTGTTGATTCTTTCAAGTGCTTCCCGTGCAAATATGTGTTTGTTCATAAACTTTTTACCTACCCCTATGTCTTCAAGAGTTCCTCCTACTTTCTATTCCAGGAGATTGAGTGTTTCTGTTTTAATGTTTAGATCTTTAATCCATTTTGATTTTAACTTAGTGCATGGTGATAGAGCTAGGTTAAGTTTTAGTTTTTGGCATGTAGAAAGCCATGTTTTCCAGCACCATTTGTTAAAGAGGCTATATTTCTTCCAGTGAGCTTGTGTAGCCCCTTTGTCAAAGATAAGATGGATGAGTGTGATTGTAGATGCCTCTGCATTTTCTAATCTATTCCACTGATCCTCAGGTCTATTTTGTTGCCAATACCATGTTGATATTGTCACAGTGGCTTTGTAATGTAATTTCAAGTAGGAATTGTGATGCCTCCTGCCTTGTCTTGATTGGCCAAGATTGCCTTTGTTATTCTAGGTCGTTTGTGGTTCCAAATAAATTTTAGGAATGATTTCTCTATGTCTGGGAGGTATGTTGGTAGCAGCTTGATAGGGATTGCATTAAATCTGTACAGCAATTTTAGGAGTATGGCCATCTTCATCATGTTGGTTCTTCCTATCCAGGAGCATGGAATATCTTTCCATTTTCTGAAATCCTCTATAATCTCTTTTGTTAGGATGTTTTAATTTTCCGTGAAAAGATCTATGACTTCTTTGGTTAAGTGAATCCCAAGGTATTTCATTTTCTATGGTGCTATTGTAAAAGGTATTGTTTCCATTGTTTCCCTTTCAGTGTGCTTGTTATCTGTGTAGAGGAATGCTATTGATGTTTGAGTGTTGATTTTGTATCTGCTATGCTACTGAATTTCCGTATCAGTTCTAATAGTTTTTTGGCAGAATTTTTGTGGTCTGTCAAGTAAAGTATCATGTCATCTGCAAATAGTGATAATTTAACTTCTTCTTTACCTGTTCTTTTTCCCTTTATTTCTCCCTCTTTTCTAATGGCTGTTGATAAGGATTCCAAGAGTATATTGAATAGGAGGGGTTATACAGGACATCCTTGTCTCATACCTGATTTAAGAGTAAAAGATTTCAGTTTTTCCCCATTTAGGATTATATGAGCTTTTGGGTTGTCATAGATGGCTTTTATCAAGTTACGATAGAGTCCATCTATTCCAATTTTCTGTGGGACCTTGAACATGTGTTGGACTTTGTCAAAGGCTTTCTCTGCATCAATTGAGATGATCATGTGGTTTTTAAATTTCAGTCTATTAATATAGTGTATTACACTTATAGATTTTTGAATATTAAACCATTCTTGCATCCCTGGGATGAATCCTACCTAGTCATGGTGTATGATCTTCTTGATGATTTGCTGTATTCTATTTGCCAGGATTTCATTGAGTATTTTTGCATCTATGTTCATGAGGGAGATTGGCCTGTAGTTCTCCTTTTTGGTTGTGTCTTTCCTTGGTTTTGGTATCAGTATTATACTTGCCTCCAGAAATGATTTTGGGAGGACTGTTTCTTCTTCAATTTCATTGAAGAGCTTGTGGAGTGTGGGGATTATATCTTCTATAAATTTCTTATAGAATTCAGCTGTGAATCCTTCAGGACCTGGACTTTTCTTTGTCAGTAGGCTTGTTATTACATTTCGTATTTCATTGGCTGTTATGTCTTCTTGATTCCGTTTTGGTAATTTGTACCTTTCGAGGAATCTGTCCATTTCTTCTGTGTCTTCTGTTCTGTGAGTGTAAGGATTCTTGAGGTAACTATTGATAATCTCCTGAATTTCTGCTGGGTCTGTGGTGACTTCATCCTGTTCATTCCTTATTGCTTGTACTTGAATTTTCTTTTGCCTCTTTTTGATGAGGTTGGCTAGAGGCTTATCAACATTATTTGGTTTTTCAAAGAACCAACTTTTTGATTTGTGGATTCTTTGAACTGCTTTCTTCATCTCAATTGAATTAATTTCTGCTCTCATCTTTATGATTTCTTCTCATCATTGCACTCTGGGTTTCGTTTGCTCTTCTTTGTCTAGTTGTCGGAGGTGCAGCATTAGGGTGCTAATTTGTTCCTATTCTGTTTTCCTAATGTGTGAGTTCATAGCTAGGATTTTCCCTCTAGGACTGCTTTCATTGCATCCCATGATTTCCAGTAAATTTTTACCTGATTTTTCATTGAATTGTAGATATTTTTGAATTTCTTGTTGAATTTCTTCTGTGACCCATTGATTGCTGAGAAGGGTGTTGTTTAATTTCCATGAATTTAATGGGTTTTTCTGGTTTCTTTTGTCATTTATCTCCAGTTTTGTTGCACTGTGGTCACATAATATGCTTGGGATAATTTCTGTTTTCTTACATATACTTCGGCATGACCTGTGGACTACTAAGTGGTCTATTGTGGAAAATGACCTGTGTGCAGTTGAAAATAATGCATATTCAGTTGTGGTTGAGTGGATCACTCTGTACTTGTCCACCAGGTCCATTTGTTTCAAGCTCTGGTTCAGTTCTGTTACTTCCTTGCTAATTTTTTGTCCGGTTGATCTATCTTTTTGAGATAAGGGGGTGTTAAGGTCTCCTATTAAGACTGTGTTCTTAGACAACATGTTTTCCATATCCATTAAGATTTATCTTACATAGTTCGGTGCTCCTTTGTTTGGTGCATAAATATTCATGAGTGTTACCTCTTGCTCTTGAATTTTTCCTCTGACCAATATATAGTGTCCTTCTTTGCCATTCTTGGCTTGAAGTTGAGATTGTCTGAGAACAGAATTGCTACTCCTGATTTTTTCTGAGGTGCTGGGGCATGTAGTATTGTTTTCCATCCTTTGACTTTGAGCCTATAAATGTCCTTTTGAGTTAAGTGTTTCTCTTGTAAACAGAACATTGTTGGATTTTGTTTCCTAATCTACTGTGCCAGTCTTTTTCTCTTCATTGGAGTATTGAGTCCATTTACATTCATGGTTATAATTGAAATGTGCTGACTTATGTTTGTCATGATATTTAGCTGGTATTGTTTACTCCTTTGTAACCTGTGTTTAATTGACTGTCCTGTTTAGTGGGTTCTTTCCTTTCTCATTCATGGAGTTCTGGTCATTGTGGGGTCTCTCTCTAGAGCATCTTTCAGTAGCCTGTATGGGAATGGCTTTGTCATCATGAAATTCTTTAGAAGCTCTTTGTTGTGGAAGTATTTCACTTCTCCATCAAACTTGAAAGAGAGATTTTCACGGTATAATACCCTGGGCTGGAATTTGTTTTCATGTAGGACTTGAAGAACTCTGCTTCATGCTCTCCTTGCATTCATTGTGTGGAGAACCTGGCTGTAATTCTGATGGGTTTTCCTTTGAATATGAGCTGCTTCTTCTCTCTAGCAGTTTTTGGTATATTATTTTTGTGTTGGATTCCTGGGATGTTAACTATCATATGTCTTGGTGTGTTTCTACTTGGGTTGAAGTTATTTGATGTTCTGTATGCTTTGGTGAACTGAATATTGGATTGTTTCCTCCTATTTGGGAACTTTTCTGCGATTGCTTCTCCCCAAATTCTTTTTATGTCATTTGCATTGACTCCTTCATTCTCATTGATACCAATTCTTCTCACATTGTTCATCCTGGCATCATCTTGCAGGTGATGGATTATTTTTTCCTGCATTCTCATTGTTTTTAAGAGATCCTTTCTCACCTTTTCACTAGCTGCCCTGGCATCTTCACGATCTGAAACTCTTTCTTCGCTTTCACTTCAAGGTTTTGTAGACTTGTGATTGATATTTTTAGTTGTTCTATACCCTTTCTCTCTGTTTCATGTGTTCTATTTCTTTTCTGTATTGCTTATTCAAGGAATCCATCATATTTCTGATCTCCTCAATTTTATATCCATGTCTTCTTTAAAGGTAATTATTAATTCTTTTTCTGCAGTGTTTCTTCCAAATTGGGTTTCCTCTGTGTATTTCTGCTCTTGTTTCTGTATTTCAGATGCTATGATTTCAAAGAATTCTTTTTTTCAAAGAATTCTTTTTTGATTTCAGAAGTTATTTCTGCTTTGAGTTCCTCATGATCTTTCTGCTGTTGTGTCTTTGTTTCTGATGCTGTTAATTCATATGTTTCAGCTGGAATAGTGCTCTCTGCACTTGTTCTGGGTGAGCATTGTTTTTCTACCCAATGTTTCTGGAATTCATTCTTTATTTCAGATACTATGTATTCAGATATTTCTTTTTTAATTTGGGGAATTCTTGTTTTATTTCCTTTATACCTTTCTGTTGTTGTTTCTTTGCTGCTATATCTGTTAATTCATTTATTGCAGCTGAGCTAGTGTCCTCTGCCCTTACTGGTGGACTCGAGGTCTGGGATTGCGTTTTTCCCCTTGTCTTTGTCATTTTGTATAGCACTGACCTTTGACCTTTGGTGTAGAGCTTTATTGCAGCTATAACCTTAGCTTGTTATGAGATTAGGGTGCCAGTCCATTAAGTTTTAGATTATCCAGGTATGAGTATCTTTTATCTAGCTGTTATGTTCAGTTCCTTTTTGCTGTAGCTCCTTTGGTTCCCCTCTGTTTGTTCCCTGTTCAGGCGAGCACGAACTGAACTGTGATGCAGAGTAAGTAAATATAAAATTCCCACTGTCTTGGGTAGCTTTGGGGCAAGGATCCTGAAAATTGTCGGAGGTAGCCCTCCTATGGCAGGCAGTTCGCTGTCTAGGTGGGCGAGCCTGGGCTTTGGTGGGTCTTCTGGGCTCACAAAAGGATAGTGGATGATCTTATTCACTGGGTATGCTGTACTGGGTCAGCCAGCCTGTTCTGGGTCCGGGTCTACAGGCCAGAACCCGAGAATTCTGGGAAAGGTCCCTCATGTGCAGCGGGCCTGAAACCTTCACTCACAGGCCAGGCCACACTGGGTTTTGGGCTGTTGGGTGGGACCGAGGATTGCTGAGAAATGTCCCTCTGGTGTGGCAGGCTTGGAGTTCTCATTCCAAGCCAACCTGCACTGGGTCTGTGGCCGTGGGGTGGGACTGGCAATTGCTGGGAAATATTTCTCTGGCGCGGTGGCCCTCGACCTCTCAGTGGGCCACAGGGGTTCTGGGGGACAGGGAATCCCTGGGAAATGTCTCTCTGGCACAGTGGGCCTGGAGTTCTACACTCACTGAATTTTGATGCCCAGGGAGTCGGGGAAATTCCCACTCGCTCAGTGGGCTTTAGGGCAGGTGATCCGGGGAGGTGCTGGTGAGTGGGTCCTGAGGTTCCAGGGCTTGGAGGGCTTGCTGTCAGGGATCCAGGTAGCACACGTGGGAAGAAGCCAATGGATCTCCCTCAGTCTCACCACACACTCATTGGTCTGGGACGCCTGGTGAGTCATGCAAATTCCCACTCACTGGGAGAGCTTGGAGCAGAATCCAGGAGGTCGCTGGAGTCAGCCGCTGTCTCAGGCTGGTTTCTGGGGCTGTTCCACGTGGACAGGATCGAGGAGGCTGCTGGAGTCGGCCCCGCTATCTCAGGCCAGTCTCTGGGGCTGGGCGGGGATGGGTGGTATCGACGAGGCTGCTGGAGTCCACCGTGCTATCTCTGGCCCTGTTTTGAGTTTTATATGTCTCAGTTAAGTGAATATAGGATTGTTCCCCATGCTTGGGAAGTTTTATGCTATTACTTCTGCCCACATTCTTTTCATGTTGTTTGTGTTGGATACTTCTTTCTCACTGATGCCTATTATTAGTCTTATATTGTTTATCTTTGCATCATCTTGCAGCTATCAAAGTATTATTTTCTGGATCCTAGTTGTTTTGACATGTTCCTTACCTTTTCACTACTTGCAATGCCTGAAAGTCTATCTTCTCTTTCATTCAAGTGGTTTTGCCAACTTTTGATGGATTTTTAAATTTCTTGTATATATCTTTGAATGAGCTTCATGCATTCTACTTCTTTTATATATTGCTCATTCAGTGCTTCCATCCTTTGTCTATTCTCTATTCTTTTATCAGTGACCTTTTCAGAAATGCTTAGTAATTCATTCATTATAGTTATCATTTCTTGGGGGCCTGCCCATTAGCTCAGTTAAGTGCCTACCTAAGGAAAGCAGTCAGGCTCAGGATGCTGCGGTTCGATTCCCAGATCTTCATGCCTTACCAGACATGCACTTCAGGCATCCTGAGGTAGCCCCCCCCCCCCGCAAAAAAAATTCTTATACTTATCGTTTCTTCTTGTACCTGAGAGATTTTTGCTGATCTGATTTCCTCTATGCAGTTCTGCAGTTGTTTCTTTGCTTCAGTTTCTATTACTTCAGAGATTTCAGATATATGACTTCAAATTTTTCTATGCTGATATCTCCTGACTTTGTTCTGAGTGGACTTGGGGCTTGAGATTGCATTTTGCTCTTTCTTTTTGTCATTTTATGTTTCAGAAAGAACCATTTATTTATTCTAGTTTAGGGAAGGGTTTACGGGATGTTCAGGGTCTCACTACTAGATCAAATTCATAGTGATCCACCTGTTTACAGCCTCCCCAAAGCTAGATTATCAGTGCTCGCCACCACACCCAGTCTCAATTGCTGGCTCAGTGTGCCCTGGGGGCAGGGCCAGCATAGCAGGCCTGGTGATCGGAAACCCCTAACCCCTTTGCCTGCTTGTAGGTGCTTCAATCTGCTCAGATATTTGTCCAGCCCTGAGCACTTTTTATTTTGATTTCTGTCATTCCTTTTTGTGAAAGTTGGATAGTAGGTAGTTGTATCACTACAATTAGAGCCTCTCTGTAAAAAGTCCATTTTATAGACATCCCTTGTTCATATTCTTGTTTTGTATGTGTTCCAAAATTTTGCCTTCTCTATTGATTGAGAGCGACATATTGGTTTCCATTTGGCACTGTATTTTGTCTTTCAGTGTAGGGCTTTGGTGAGATTATTACCCAAGCACCTCTCTATATTATTTCCCAATAGAGAACATGTGGTTAAGACCTATGAAGTGTCCTATGTACAGCAGTATAATTAGCAATCCTAATATCAGCTAGCAAAATTTAGAAATTGAGAAACTCATTTTTACGAATGGGTTTGTACTGTAGACAACAGGAGCAAGCATAGCTGTATAGCAAAGCCTATCATGAATAAGGAATTTGGTTTTCAATTATTTCACCTGAGTTTTATCTTAGCATCTCCCCTTCATGCACTTGGAGTCTTTCACACAGACTAGTTTACCCTATTTACCTACTGCTAACTCTGTGCCACAAGGAAGTTCCTGTAAGTTTGGGCCTCAGTCTTGGCTGGACTATTCCCAGCAGTACACTTCAGCTCACTGGGCCTAGATCTGCTGAACTTGACTGGCTGGACAAGGCTTGAGTCTCATTTCTGTGTTCAGCTCCTTTCAGCTGAGCCCTATCCAAGCAGACAACTGCACCATGCTGGCTGCTCATTCTATGCCTCATTCCCAGGTGGCCCTCCCAGATGGAGTGGCAAACATATTTTTAAGAACTTCTGGATGTGAACTTTGTGACTTTGGATTAGGGAAATATTTCTTAGCTATAGAGAAGGCATGAGAAGTTAAAAGAAACAAATGGAACTTTATTTTTTATTTAGTTTTTTTTTTTTTTCTTTGCAGAACCAGGGATTGAACTCAGGTCCTTGCACTTGCCATGGAAGCACTTATTCCACTGAGCCATCTCCCTGATCCCCGTAATGGGACTTTAAAATAGTTCAATATTGTAAGACATTAGGTAGGAGAAAGCAAATAAAACTATTCTAAGACATTAGGTAGGAGAAAGCAAATAAAACTATTTTAGGTATTCTTTGAATACCTAAGGCAAAAATGTGGTAACTATACTGCTGATGGAAAAGTAATTGGAACAATTACTTTGTAAAATAGTATGACAGTTTTTTCTCTTCAAAGTTGAGCATATACATAGCATATGGTCCAGTCTAGTTTTAGATATTTTCACAAAAATGATTAAAGCTTTCTAAACTATGCAGGTAATTTTATTACAATTCTTCCTATTACAATTTAATACAATTGCAATTTTAATTACAATTGTAATTTTATTGCAATTCTTTCTATTGTGTACTGAAATTTTGTGCCATTCTAATGTTTTTTTCTATCACTATTTTGTATTCTTAAAAAAAGAGCAAGGCAAGTCTAAAGCCCAAAGAAGGCAGGAAATTATAAAGATTATAGCAGAAATTAATGTTATCAGGATGACAAAAATAATGCAAAGAACAAATTAATCAAAGAGTTGTTTTTTCCTACATCTTCATGCAAATGGTTTAGTGTTTCTGTTTTAATATTTAAATTTTTGATCCATTTAGATTGGAGGTTTGTGAATATTAATGGCATGGGTTGAGTTTTAGCCTTTAGCATGTGGAAAGCCAGTTTTTCCACAACCCTTTATTAAAGAGGCTGTCTTTCTTCCAGTGAGCCTGTTTGGCCCCTTTATCAAAGATAAGGGGCTTTACTGTGTTTGCAGTTGTGTCTGAAATATCTAATCAGTTCCACTTATCTTCAGGTCTGTCTCTATGCCAGGCCCACTCTGATTTTATCATAGTAGCTTCATAGCATAATTTCAGGTCAGGGAATTGTGATATCTCCTGGCGTTTCTTTCTTTCACAGGATTGATTTTTATATTCTGTGTCTTTTCCAGTTCCAAATGAATTTGAAGAACGGTTCTCTAGCTCTGTGAGATGTACTGATATTACTTTAAAGACATAGGGGTGTGTAGAGAGTTCATGAACAGAAACTGAACTGCATGGGCAAAGAATCATCAAATGGGATCTCATCTTTTTGAAATGTTCTGCACTTCAAAGTGAATCTCCGACACAGTAAAAACAAAACCAAGAAACTGGGAAAGAATTATAGCTGACTGTCCCTCAGACAAAGGCTTTGTTTCTATAACATACAAAGAATTTTTTTAAAAATCAGCCCCTCAAATTCAAGGAACCAAATCAAAAGTGAGCATCTGAAATGAATATACATTTCTCACAAGAAGAAATACAAATGGCAACCAAATATACAAAAAAAATTCAATATCATTGGTCATCTGAAAAATGAAAATTAAAATAACACTGAGAGTCCACCTCACCTAGAACAATGCCTATCATCAAGAAATCAGCCAATAATGAATTCTGGAGAGGCTGTGGAAAAAAGTAACTTCTTTTTTTTACTGTTGATGGAAGTGCAAACTGATAATACCACCATGAATTTCAGTGGAAAGACTTCATTTTTCTTTTTTCACCTTTTCCCACTTCCTCAGGGGAAGATTTCTTCAAAAGCTAGGACTGGAGATCTCATTCATACCAGCTATTTCCCTCCTGGGTATTTGTCAAGAATAAATGAAAACCTCAATCCACAGCAATATATATGCATCCATGTTTACAGCACCACAATTTGTCATAGCTAAATCCTGGAATCAATCTAAATGTCCATCAACTGAAGAATGCATAAGGTAGATTTGATATTTTTACATAATGGAGTATTATTCAAGTATAAAACAGGATAAATTTGAGTCCTTTGTTGCTAAATTCATGCAAGTAGAAAATGTATTCTTAAGTGAAATAAATCATACCCAAATGAGCAAACATATATTGCCTCCTTTGTCAGAACCTGAAAGAGAAAACTGCAATTTGAAGGGTACAGTAGACACTGGAAAAAGGGAATGAACTTATTCAAAAGGAAAGAGCTACTGCATTGAGGAGGACATGAGAGAAAGTAGGGAAAAGAGATTTATTTATATATGAAATCAAGACGATTTGGACAACTGTACTGTGCATTTCTGCTGGTTTATGGAAAGAAACACTTAATGCTTTGTTTCTTCTCTTTTTTTTTCAATTGTTTCTCATTTTGTCTTAATTTATTTTTTTCTCATCAATTTAACAAAAACAAAATTTTTTATTCATTTTAATGAGAAAAAAGATAAAATGTGAAGGAAACAATTACAAATCAGGTTAGTAAGACAGTTACAATAGTTAATACATTGCATATTGTTGTCTTTGTAGTAGTTATTCAGAGAACAAGAAGAAAACATGATATCTTGTCCAAAAAATATTAGCACAAACCTTTCTTCTCATTGAACTAAGAAAGTAGCAAAATGAAACAAAAAAGGGGGATACAA
>PVKA01016652.1:0-47471 GCA_004027165.1 Ctenomys sociabilis | reverse complement strand
AGGTTTGGCGGGTAGTCCTGCAGCAGTCGCTCCTCATCCAGGAACTTGCCAGCGCGGCCCCGGGAAGGCGGCTGGAAGAGCCCGTAGTTGAGCGCGTCCTGCAGGCTGTGGTTGAGGGCGCAGAGCACGCGCTGCTTGGCGGCCCATACGGGTGCGGTCGGGTCGAGACGGAGGCACTTCTGCGGCGGAGTGGCTTCGTGAGCACGGCCGGGCCGCCGGAGGGCGCCCGGGCCGGCGGGCAGCGGGAGCCAGGACCCCAGCCTCGGCGCCGCTCCAGGCTCCACCCCGGGGCCGGGCTTGCCGGCCCCGCCCGCGCGGGGGAGGGTCCCGCGGAGGTGGCGGGGGAGGGGTGAGTGGCCGCGGCGGGGGTCCAGGCGCGGGGCGCGGGGCTCGGGGAGCAGGGCGCGGGGGGCTCACCGTCTGCTGCAGGTCCGGGATGCCAACGCGCACGACCACAGCACCGGCCCCGGGGCCGTCCATCCCCGCACCGGCGCCGGGGCCCTGGCTGCTCTCGGCCGAGAGTGGGGCGCGCGGGGATTCCACGCGGCGCCCCGGCCCCCCCCTGTCCCCCGCCGGAGCCCCGCCGGCCGCGCTGCGCGGGAGGGGGCCAGGGGGGGCCGGAGCCGGGGCCGGCGCTGGGGACAGCAGATCCCGGGGCTCCGCGGGCGCGGCGGTGGCGGCGGCGGCGCGACTCAGCTGCATCGGCCCCGGCTCCGCGCGGCGCTGCCTTCCCGGGGGCGGGGGCGGCGGGGGGAGGGGGCCGCGCGGAACGGCGGGGGCGGGGGCCGCGCGGGCCGGGCGGGGGCGGGGGTCCCGGCGGGCGAGCTGACTCGGGGCGCCCGGGCGGGGGCGCCGAGCGGGGGCGCGGGGCAGCAGGGGGAGTGGCCGCACGCGGGGATGAGCCGCCTAGGCTGAGGGCGAGGTCGCGGACCACCGGCTAGAGTGGCGGCGGCGGCGGATCCTGGAGCTGGGGAGGGGGTCACGTTGGGGTGTAGGGGAGGCCGCCAGGCGGGAGAGAGACAAGCAGGACAATTAATTTTTTCGTGGGTGTTGGCCGCACCCGGTTTTGCCGACCCCCACCCCAGGCCCAGGGGAGACGATGGAGTCGCCCTCGCCCCACCCTAGGGCCCGAGGACGCGGACTCTAGACCGGACCGCGTAGAGGCTGGGCCCGCCGCGAGAACACCCCCAAATAGGTCCTTGCAGCCGCGCCCAGCGGGGCCCTGCACGCCCACCGCGGCCGAGTTTGGGGAGTTGGCTCCCGACCCGAGTCTGTTCCCTCGGCGCCCCTAGGACTCCTGTCGGCCCAACCCTGTCACAGTCACCCCCCTCCCAGTCACCCTAGCGACAGCAAGGTGGGAGCGCGACCTTTTAGGAAGGGCTTGGGGAGGGGGCGCCACTAGTCTCCACCTGCTACGGGGAAGTGAATTTTAGTTTCACGCGTTGTCGTGGCAACGCGGAGGGGGTGACGAGTGGGCGGAGAAGGGGAGCTCGGTGAGGAAACGAGCACAGCAGCGCCCGCCCGAGGGGAGCGTGCAGCCCTGGCCGAATCTGCTTCCTGCACTCCACGTGCCCTGGCGCCCCAAAGAGCCCAGCCGCGCCCTGGGTCACCCTCAAGAGCAAAGCCAGGCTCTTCTATGCTTTCCACATCCGCCCTGAACCCCCCCAAATCTGGTGAGTCCTGAGGTTCCCTGGAATAACCTTGAAGGGCCTGGGCCCCAGACACACGGAACCCCCACCCCCACCCCGTGAATACCTGACCGCACTGTATAGCCAAGAACAGCCCCACTCCCCACAGGTCCACCTGATGGGCCCCCAGGCCAGCCCCCAAGCAGGGTCCCTTCCAGGGACCACTTTTACATACCACCCTACTCTCCCGCCACCACTGATCTCTGAACCCCAGGACTCTTGGGGCCTGGACCACCACTGACCTGCTGGAGCTGCGTCTCAGACCAAGCTGCCTATGGGTCTGGCCCAGCCTGGCCTCAAGACTAGGTGCACCCTCCCACCCGGAAATTAAGCCCCCCAACCCCCTCCAAGGCCACTAGCCTGGCCTGAGGTTCAGCAGAGGGTCCCCTAGGGGCTGGGACAGGGTGGGGAGAGGCAGGGAACAGGAAGAGGCCATCAAGGCTGCCTTATCTGCAGGAAGCAGCTTGGGAAGCAGGGCTGGGTTTCCTGCAGTCCAGCGCAGAGGAAACTAGTGCTTCCCAGCCTGGTCTCCACCAGCTTCCTGCCCAGCTTTCTCCTTCCCTCACCGAGGCCCCATCCCACCCTCTACCTGATGACTTTGGGGGAGGGTCGCCTGCCACTGAGAGGGCTTCAGACTGGCACTGGCCTCCACTGCACCTTGGGCTCTCCTGTGGGCCTGGTTGGACCCAGAGCCCTCCACTTACTGGGCCCTCATGGTGCCCTTTAGCCTTACAGGCAGCCAGCCTGGTGGTGACACTGCCACTCCCTCCGACATGCCTCTTCATTGATGAGCCTTTGAGTAGAAAATGTCAACTCACCAAACAGCAACCTACAAAACAGTGGTCTCTGGCCTCAGCTGGTGAGGACAAACCAGGGTGCTGCACAGTGCCTGGCACGTGTGAATTAATTCCAGACTTCAGCAGTCCCCCAGCAGACAACAAAGTAATACCTGGGAGCACTCACACAAGGACATCCTCTGGCAGAAGAAGGAGTGTCCATGCCCCTTATATTGTTGAAAATAACCTCAGGTATCTCCTGCCCAAACTTCCCTCCCTCATACTCCAGACCTTGGGAGGCAGGGCCACCCTCAACGGAAGTCCTTTCTCTTCTTCCCCACTTCTCTTAAGAATCCTATAGAGTCAAGTGGTGGCATGCGCTTATAATCCCAGCACCCGGGAAGTTGAGGCAGGAGGTCCTCTGCAAGTTCGAGACCAACGTGGGCTACAAAGTCAGCTCAAGGCTGGCCTGAACTGCAGAGTGAGACCTGTCTCAAAACAAAGGGTGGGGGGGCAGTGTGGATAACTCAGAGGTCAAGCAACCTGCCGAGGCAAGCCCAAGGAACCGGGTTCACACATGCCTGTAAGCCCCTTCCAGGGGAAGCTGAATCAGGAGAATCACTAGGAGTCTCACTAGTGAGACCCTTTACTAAATACAAAAAAATATTAAAATCAAAAAAATTCAGCTTTTCATTTTCTATTTCATTGAATCCCATTATGTTTATTTTCTACTTTGGGGCTTTGTTAGTGTTCTTTTGCTAACTTTATTGACCTGGATACTTATTTTTACTGTTGCTTTTAATTCTCTATATGTGTTTAAAGCTAGACATTGCCAGTTATCACTTGAGTTATGACCCTTATGTGTTAATAAGTAATATTTTAAATTTCATTTTGTTCTAATATCAATTATATATTTTGGGTAGGAAATTTCTAAAGAACATGTTAATTTTTTAAGTATATTCTATTTTTTGTAGGCTATTATTCATTACTGATATTTTATTGTGTTATGGTCGAGTCCATAACAGTCCAAAGGGCCGGCGAAATAGCTCAGCAGATTAAGGTGCTTGCAAGCAGATGCAGGGGCCGGGGGTTTGATCCCTGGGCCTGCCGAAATTGAGACTGGGTGTGGTGGCTCACGCCTGTAGTCCCAGCACTTGGGAGGCTGTAAACAGGTGAATCACTACAGTCTAATCTAGTGGTGAGACCCTGAACACCCTGTAGACCCTCCCCTGAAATACAAGGGGGAAAAAAGAAAGACAGTCTGAGCAGTAGTGCTATTTTGGAGATATTTTTGAAGACTGTCTTTGTGTCCTTGCACAAACAAAACAAAAAAGTTTTGCTATGGTAGTGGCTTTATCACTTTCTCCTTGAAACCCCATTTGGATTTTATATATTTTGAAATTTTATAAACACTAGCACCAGCTCTGCCCTGGCACTGAGCCAGATCACTATGGGGCTGAGCTGTATAGTGAGACCATGCACCAAATACATTTTTTAAAAAGCTAATAGGTTTAGGAGGAAAAGGTTAACGTAGGTATAGTACCTTTTTTTCCCTCAAAATTAAACTTTTAAAGTATTATTTTTATTAGTATGTATTTACAGAATAGAATGATTTCATTCATCATGGGGAATTGGTACATGTACACATACATAACACACTTGATTCTTTAAGTCCCCCAATAGCCATTTTCAGAAGTATTGTCCATGTGTATCTTTTTCATTTTTCTTTTGTCTTTTCCACTTTTATATTCTTTGCTGTGTTTCTAATGAACAGTATACAAGGCAAGAATACTTTAAAAACCCAATCTAACCATTTCCTTCTCCAACAGTGTGCTTATTTTGATTAATGATACATCTTGACAATGTTTTCTACAAAAACCATTTATGCCCCCTCACAAAGTTGGATGTCCTATATTACAAGAGGAAACCAGATTAAAAACAGAAGGAAAAAGTCACTTATACAGTAATGAATTCAGGTATTTTGTAGATCACTGCCATAGTAAGAATATTTCCACCTGGGTCTTTCAAATTTGAAAGTGAGCACACTGAAGACCTGCAGTTACAAGGGATCACAGTATGGGTCAGAATTCTGTTTGCTCTCTAGGACTCCCAGGGAAGGGTAAGTGTTGGGAATGAGTTTCCTTTTGGAAAGATGAGGGAAATAAGGAAAGTCCTGCCCTACCCAGTGTCAAAAGTCACTGGTTCTCTCTGGAAGCAAACTCCAGTAGGAGCAAGCTCATTTCCATTTCCACCCCAAGAGTCCAGAGCATTCTCCTTGATTCCAGTATTCCAATACTACTATGAGGATGACCAGGGCCACCTGGTTGGCAGCAAATCTGAGGTTCTGAAGGAAAATTTTAATTGTGGTTTCATGTTTTGCTTCTTATTAAGGATAAAGTTCTAAGGTGTTTTACAAACACCTGAACTCTCTTCTGTGTTAAGCTGTGGAAAATGTACAGCAGTCCCTCACTTGTTGCGGAGGGTATATTCCAGACAGCCACACAATAAGTGAAAATCAGCCAAGTAGCAACATTATATTTATTTTAGTATTTATATATATTTAAGGCTTTATAAACCCTTCCCACACTCTCATAAACCTTTCCCACACTTAAACACACTTCTAATGTTCTTAACCATTGTCTAACCTCATAAACCTATATAATTTTAACAACATACATATACTATACAGCACTGCAAAATCCCACAATATAGCAAAAAATAATTTAGATTAATATTTTTTGAAACCAGTGGAACAATGAATCTGCAAAAGTCAAACCACAAAATAGCGAGGGACTGCTGTATAAGAAAAGATGCACAAAGGACTTTGCCTTCTACATAGTAAAGCTGCCCTTGAAAATGTGAGCCGGAGGGCCGGCGGTATAGCTCAGCGGACTAAGTGCTTGCTTAGGTAAGCTCAGCGACCAGGGTTCGTTCCCTGCTTCCGCTTGCTGCGCCGGTCCCCCGCCTTCGGGTGCGCTGAGCCGGCGATGGAGTCCGGGCGTGATGGCGTGCGCCTATAATCCCAGCACTAGGGAGGCAGAAAGCAGGAGGATCACTATGAATGTGGGCTGCATAGTGAGACCCTGTGTACAAAAGAAAAACTGAAAAAAATAAAAAAAAGAAAATGTGAGCTGGAGAAGCCAAGCATTCTGAGTCGTGCTCTGCCCCAAGCCCTCTTTTCTCCTCACTGAAGGATAGAAGGGAGTTGGAATAAGGACATCTTGACATTTTTATTATGCATTTTGTGCTATCCTTTTTTCTGTTTTTTTAATTTTTTAGAACCGGGAATTGAATTCAGACCCTTGTGCTTGCCAGGGAAACGCTCATTCTACTGAGCTATCTCCCTGGCCCCTGTCCTTTTTTCTCTATGCCTCTTTGCACCTTTTCTGCCCCCGTTGGGTTGGGTTGGTTATTCCCCTTTCCCTCATCTTCCCCTGGTTTATAAACCATGTTTTCTCTTTCAATCATTATTATAATTACACTTGAATTTTCAACTTGGGGGAAGACCTCAGATTAATTAGTAGCTATTTTCCATGTATTAAAAATAATAGGACTGGGGAGAGAGCTCAGCAGCATAAGCACCCACCTGGCAAGTTCAAGTCCTGAGTTTGATCCCCAGTACCAATAAAAAAAAGTAGAATACTTAGACTGCAGTCAATCGTCTCATTTTGTAAGTTTTTGTCTGTATTGCTTTTAACCTCTAAATTGGTCTTTCTTGTTATTACTGTTTCTGTCATTTAGATCGCCATGGTAGCTACATTATTTACTCATTGTTTTTCTTACTTCTCTTTCCTTCTGGGTTCAATTTTCTTCCTTCTAAAAGTACATCCTTCAGAAATTTTCTTAGTGAATGTCTGGCATGACAAATCCTTTCAGTCTTCCTTTGAAATATTTTATTTCACCCTTATTCTTAAATGATAATTGAGTTCCCTCTATAATTCTAAATTGACAGTTACATCCCTCTAAATCCTTTGAGACTGTGCATGTGTGCTATATTCTTTGTAATTTTTTTTTTCCATTCACAAAGTTAATGGACCATTTGCTGACATTGGGAATACATTCCTTTAAATGGGAGACCCCTGAATGATAACATCTCACCCACTTGCCAGAAAATTGGGCCCAAACTTTCCATCTATCATGGCTATTCAGCTTAATCATGGCCAGAAGCAAGTATCTGAATTAAACAAATTGAGCTAAACAGTCCTGCTATAAAAGGATACAGCAAAGGGTGCAGAGAACAAGGCTCCTGCTTTACATTGCGACATCTTCAAGTACCAGAAGCTGACATTCCCAGTGCACACAAAACTGTCCCAGTGGCTTGCAGCACTGTTGTTTAACTACCAAAATTTCAAGTTCAAAGAGATGTTGTGGCCGGGCGTGGTGGCGCATGCCTGTAATCCCAGCACTCGGGAGGCTGAGGCAGGAGGATTGTTGTGAGTTCGAGACCAGCCTGAGCTACAAAGTGAGCTTAAAGCCAGCCTGAACTGCATAACGAGACCCTGTCTCAAAAAGACAAAAAAAAAAAAAAAAAAAAAGAGATGTTGTGGCTATCAGGGGTGGCACTCCGCACTCTGTGATCTACAGCTGAAGATCCAGGTTCTTGAGAACTCTAGTGTCAGGCTACGGTTTCCTATGCAAATAAAACACCTGTGGTGACTGTGAGACCTGCTAGGCATGCAGTTCAACGCCATCAGCTCATCTTTATACTCCAGCATCTGCTGCTTGATCTTGGACAGGTTGACCCAGGTGACAAGAGTCCTCCATGCTGTGGGTGACAAAGAAGTTGGGGCTGATCGCCGTGTCTGGACCTGTGCATGTGTGTCCCCATGCCAGCCAGGAGCTGCTGTGCTCTGGCAGCTCACACATGGACCCACTCAGATGACTGTGACACATGCAGTCCTCACACCATACCATACATGCTCATGGTGCTTGTGGTCCATACCTTCCCATTGAGGAAATCCTTTGGCCCCAGTAGCTTCTGCTCATGTAACTTCAGTTTCCATACCAGGATTGCAGCCACTGAAGCTCAGTCTGTGCAATCTGACTTACGTGTCATAAATTCTCTCCTTGGCTTAGATTAATCTGCTGTTAATCCATGTCCATAGTGTCTAGTTTCAGTTTTCCATAGGTTTTATTTTTAAAAGCCCTACTTGTTACATTCTTAAATCTTCTTACTCTTTTTCTCTATTGACTTTTTACTTTTCATGTAATACAGTGGTTAAGTTTCTAGTGTCTAACTCTGCTTTTCTGGTATCTTTATACCTGCAGTAGATTGGTTCTGTGAGAGTTTGTTTCAGAGTCATGAACACATGTTGAGCCTGGATTTATGAAGGAATCTTGAATGACCTTCATTTGTCCCGCCCAGGACTTAATTTCTTGGCTTCCACCAGTTTGAGGACTCCAAAGGTAACAGAATTCATTTTCTAATACTAGACTGTTTCACTAGTGCATCATGACAGAGTTTTATGGAAATTGCAAAGGCATATGCAATTTTTTTTTTTTTTTCAGAACTGGGGATTGAACTCAGGCCCTTGCGCTTGCCAGGGAAGCGATTATTCTACTGAGCCATCTCCCTGGCCCCCATAATTATTTTTTTTTTGAGACAGGGTCTCACTATGTAGTTCAGGCTGGCCTTAAGCTCATTTTTTTGTAGCTCAGGCTGGTCTCGAACTCACAACAATCCTCCTGCCTCAGCCTCTCGAGTGCTGGGATTACAGGCCTGCACCACCATGCCCGGCTCCCCATAATTATTAAAGACATTATTTAATACAGTTTTGAGCAGCTATGTGACATTCTAAGCATATTATGAATGTTAACTCCTTAAGGAGCCACTGAGGAAGCCACTACTTTACTCACTTAACAAATAAGATTAAATCATTTAATTTGCCCAAGGCCATCCATGTCCAGTGATAGAGAACTGAGGAGGCATAAATCCTAGCAGAGCCCATGAAAATCCTACCTAGGATTTTGCCTCTTTGCCAGGGAAGAGACTTTTCTGTGCTTGGCATATATGGGAAAGATGTGAATTTAGGAGGTGCTGGTAATCAGGGTCACAGGCTGAGACAAAGCCACATATGAGAATACAGAGTTGGGAGGATGAAAGTTTTGAAGGAGTGTGTCTTTTATTTTCATTCCTGAAATCTGACAGCACTTCTGCTTTCTGCTTTTCTTGTAATTTAGCTTTAAGAACCAATGAATTTCTTGCCTTCTGCTAGCAAGGTTGAAGGGCTGGCTTGGAAGAGGTGTGTTGAGCACCATAGCTTGGCTCCCATGTCCCCAGGTGGCCCAGAGAAGCTTCTTAGCCTCCCTGTAACTCAGGTCTGCTCCGTTGAGTTGGGGACGGAATGTGTCCTCACTCATTCTGGCACATGGCACACCAGGGTCAGGCTGTGAGGCAAGGCAACCCCTGAAGAGACTTGGTTGGCTCCCAGACTCCTGGGCTGTCACGTAGGCCAAATGAGGTGAGTGGACAGAAAAGGCCAAGCACAGGCCTGGTACACAGCACACACTGCAAACTGTAGCATTACAGCATTAGTTCAGATTAGCTCTGCACGTGCTATAGCAAATACCCTTCTCATAGGGCAGCAAAAGCAGCAATGTGATGGGATGGCTGATCTCTGTGGTATGCACTTAGAAAGAGCATTAGATTTAAAGTACTATTTTCACATTGAAACATGGAATTGCCTGTTAATTTTACATTTAGGATAGTAATTATCATCTTGTTCAGAACCAGAAATGTTTGTTTTCTTGTTTACTTGTTTGTGACAGGATCTGGCTGTGTAGTCCAGGCTAGCCTCAAATTCTCAATCCTCCTGCTTCACCCTCCCAAATGCTGGAATAACAGGCAAACAACACTACACCTGCTAAGATTGTGTTCTGACCATGTGTTTACCTCTCTTTCCTCCCAAAAGTCATTAACAAGCCTGGCATGGTGGCCCACTCCTTTAATCCCAGCACTCAAGAGGCTAAGGCAGGAAGATCACCACAAGTTTAACACCAGCCTGGACTGCATTGTGAGTTAAAGGCCAATTTGGCCAGCCTGCACTACATAGAGAGAACCTGTTTCAAAAATTCAAAATAAGTAATACAAAGGTCACTAACAATTTAAGGTCACTATTACATTATGACTGTAGTAGAAACCATAGAATATTTTCCACTTCAGCCATTTTTAAGTATATGGTACAATAGTAACAACAACAAAAAAAAAACTGTGTACTTTTTTGTTTTTGTTTTTTTGTACTTCGGATTAAACCCCCAAAGTCTTTGCAATGAGCTACATCCCCAGCCCTTTTATCTCTATTTTAAGATAGGTTCTTGGTATGTTGCTGAGTTGTCCTGGCTGAGCTCAACATTGCAATCTTCCTGCCTCAGCCTCCCAGAGTGCTAGGATCACAGGTAGACACCACCTGGCCTAGCTGTGTATATTTTTAAATAATCTAGCCCTGGATTAAAGACAAGAACATAGGTTATAAATGAAACTAAACTTAGAGGAATTTTTGGAAGATGAATGCAATTGGTATTCATCTGAAATGGGGAAGCCCAAGGACCCAGGAGATGGCTCAGTAGAATAAGCACTTCCTTGGCAAGTGCAAGGGTCTGAGTTCAATCCCTGGTTCCACCAAAAAAAGACAAAGAAAAAGAAATGAGAAGCCCACAGAAGTCAGGGTCAACTTTATAACCTGAACAGTAACCCAATGGCTAGGAAACGGAGAAGCAACCTCCAAATAGCAGGTCCTCCTGGCATGGGGTAGAGCCAACTAACTCCAGCCAAAGGGACAGAAATGTCCCTAAGCACATTGGAAGTGGGTAGAGAGATGCCTGGGCCAGAGAAATGCAGCTGTCACAGCAGGAAGGACAGCCTAAAAGCAAAGCCCTGGCCCTTGGCTTGCTCAGTGGCAGGGGATTCCTGACCTATTTCCTGCCACAACGTCCCTCCACACACCCCCTGTCCTCAACCCCAAAGCATAAAACCCACACAGTTCATTTTTCTTTTTCTGAGTAGTAGTCTATTTTTCAAAAACATGTTTTGCTTATCAATTCATCTGTTGATATGAGTACTTGGGTTATTTCCCATTTAGAATCATTACCAATGAAACTGCTATGAACCTCTGTGTGTAAGTTTTTGTGTCAATTTGTCTGCTTGTTTCTCTCACAAGGTAATGTCTTGTGGCAGATGTATGATAACTGTAGGAATCTGGAGCCAGGTCTGGAGGTGCATACCTGCAATTCCAGCACTTTGGGAAGCAGAAGTGCCTGGGCAGTATGGCAACTTTGTGAGACCTAATCTCAGAATAATTAACTAATGGGGCTGAGAATGTAGCTTTGTACAGAGGCCCTCAGTTCAGTACCCAGTGCCAGGAAAAAATAAATTAGCAAGCAGTCTTATAGAGTGGTAGCACATCTTACGTTCCAACTCTTCTTTCATTTCCTCCCTGGCTTTGTGGACACTTGATATTGTCCTGTTTGTTTAAACTTAGCAGTGTGTGTGTGTGTGTGTGTGTGTGTGTGTGTGTGTGTGTGTGTGTGTATGATTATAGCCCTGACACTGAAGTCAGGACCTGTACACTGAGTTACATCCCTAGAGTTGTTATGGCATTAAGTCATTAAGTACATCCATACTGCTGTGCAGTTAGTACCACTGTCTCCAGAGCGTTCATCATGCCCTGCCAGATGAGCATTCCCATGCCCCGTACTGGACAGTCACCCTTCTACTGCCCCCAAATAATCATTCCTCTTTCCCTTTCCCTACCCCTTGTGACCTCTATTCTACTTTATTTCTCTATGTATTTGACTATTCTAGGTACTTGTCGGCACCATTTTTGAAAAGACTTCTTTCATACTGAATTGCCTTTGCACCTTTGTTGAAAATCAGTTGACCACATATGTGTGATCTATTTCTGGATTCTCTCTTCTTTTCTGTTGTTCTATATTTATAGACATTCTTCAATATCATCCTATTTAATTTCTCAGACTTTATAGTAATTTTTTAAATCAGGTAGTACTGTATAACCCAACAAATTTGTTCTTTTTAAATTTGTTGCTAGTCTAGGTTATTTTCGTTTTCTTGTAAATTTTAGACAAGCTTATAAAATTCTACCAAGAAAAAGACTGTCAACTTGATTGATATTGGCTTTGAATGTATAAAATATGCAGAACAGATATCTGAACAACATTGTATCTCCTAACATATGAATGTTATATTCCTTCATTTATTTTGGTTTTGTCTCAGAAAACCTGAGTTAGTTTTCAGTGTGGGGTTCTTACAGATCTTGATAAACTATTTCCTAAAAATTATAATGAACTTCATTTTTTTCCTGCACTGGGGATTGAATTCACATCTGTAGCACTGAGCTACATCCTCAGCCCTTATTATTTTTTATTTTGAGACACAGCTTTACTAGATCACTAAGTTGCCCAGGCTGGATTCATGGCCAGGAAGATAGATTAGTAGAATAAGCACTTGCCTGGCAAGTGCAAGGGCCTGAATTCATTCCCAAGTTCTGAAAACAAAAACAAAAAACATCCAGGCTAGGTTCAAACTCTAGAGTGTTAGAATTATAGATATGTAATACTGTGCCTGACTTGAATCTTAAATTGCTTAAAAAAATTTCTAGGAGACAGAAAACAACTGATTTTTCTATATAAACTTTATAGCCTGTGACTTTTAAAACTGTTGGCTAGGTGTAGAGGCACACGCTTGTAATCCCAATGTTTGGGAGGCTGAGGTACTAAGATTACTGCATGCTTCTCAGTCTAAAATATATAGTGAGTTCAAGGCCAGCCGGACTGTATAGTGATACTTTGTCTCAAAAACAAACAGTAAAACAATTCCTTTTCTGTGTAAACAATCACAGTATCAGCAAATAAAAGTTATGCTACCTTCTTTTGAACTTTTATGTTTTTTATTTCTTTTTCTTGCCTTATTTCAATGGCTAGACCACAATATGGTGTTATACGGAAGTGGTATAAGCAGGTGTCCTTGCTTTGCTCTCTGTCACAAGGAAGAAATGTTTCACTATTCAGTATGATATTAACTGAAATGTTTTAGTTTTTCTAAAAATAGACTCCTATTATCAGATTCAGAAAGTTCCCTTCTAGTCCTAGCTGCAGTTTTTAATCATGAATGTATATTGACTCTGTTGAGAATGTGTGTGTGTGTGTGTGTGTGTGTGTGTGTGTGTGTGTGTGTTTGGTGTGGGGGATTGAACTCAGGACCTTGCACTTACCAAATAGGCACTTAAGCTGCTGAGCTATCTCCCAGGCCCTGTTAAGGAACCTTTTTTGAAACTATGTAGTAACTACACTTGTCTCATTAGGTAGAACTGGGTCCGACTGCAAGTGAAGCCAGGAATTTGGTTCTTAGCTTGCACAAGATGCCCTCTGCAAAGTCAAAGCCTTTTATTCTTTTATTTTGTCTTTTTTTTTTTTTTTTTTTTTTTTTTTTGGAGACAGGGTCTCACTGTGCAGTTCAAGCTGGCCTCAAACTCAGTTTGTAGCTCAGGCTGGTCTCGAACTCACAACGATCCTCCTGTCTCAGCTTCCCAAGTGCTGGGATTACAGGCCTGCACCACCACGCCCGGCTTCAAAGCCTTTTAATAAGAAGGAACACAGAGGGCTACTGGAATGGGCAGCTAGCAATATACCACACTCCACATACAATTCTGAATTAAGTTGTTTGCATTCTTTTTAAATTCACTAGTTTACTATTCTGTTGTCATCTCGATTCTAACTTTGCCACAAAAAAATCATTATTCTTTCTGTACTACATATAGGTAATATATTCTTTCTGGCTACTGTGGGTTTTTTTTGTTGTTGTTTTTCTTTTTGTTTTCTTTTTCAACCCTAGGGGTCAGACCAGGGCCTTGGACGTGCAAGGCAAAAGCTCGAGCTGATAGCCAGGTGCGGCCACCATGCATCACGCCAGCAGGAGAGGAGTACTGGTGAAGGGGGGACAGGGGCTGTGGCCAGCATGGCCCTGCTGGGAAGCACAGAGGCAGAGGTCCAGGACACATCTTCTCCGGGCTGGCAAGAACTTTAGAGTTTTATAGAAAAAGAAAACAAAGAAAAGTTTGCTGATTGCAAAGCTGAGAGGTTTGCGTACCTGGCAGCAGTGGAAATCCTAGTCAAATCATGCTCTGATTGACCCGTATCCCAAAGTTAGTTCTACGAGTGCTGTCCTTGCTTGAGGTCTCTCCTTTGGGGGACAGTCTGAGTTCATATCATATGGTAATTGCTCCCACTTGGGGTGACCCAATCCTGGACTGGTCCCTGACACACCAGTTTTCCTAGAATCCAAGGTGGCTCCAAGGTTTAGGATAATGACTGAAGACTTCCAGGAATGACTCTGGGTCTGGGACCGGATGTTGTAAAAGCTGGTGATTGGATGTCCCTCCAAATCCTGAAGATTATTTTTGTTACTCATCACAGTGCCCTGGGTCTTGAAGGCAAGTGAGATAGGCTGGGTAATAAGCCTTGTAACAGATACTCCTTGATTAACATATCCCTGGGCAGACTGAGCAGGGATCTGACCTCAGAGATACTGGTATTGTTGTTTTGTTTTGTTTTTTGTTTTAAATGTATTGAGCACAGGGTCTACAGGGTCTCACTGCACAGACCAGACTCATAATGATCCTCCTGTTTTCAGCCTCCCAAGCATTGGGATTACGGGTGCATGCCACCACGCCCAGTCTCAGCCTCAGTTTTAGTGCACCCTGGGGACAGGCTGGCATGACAGTCCATCCAGAGTTTTTATTTATTTATTTATTTTTATTTTTTATTTTTTTTGTCTTTTTTTTCTTTTCTTTTTTGAGACAGGGTCTCGCTATGCAGTTCAGGCTGGCTTTAAGCTCACTTTGTACCTCAGGCTGGTCTCAAACTCACAACAATCCTCCTGCCTCAGCCTCCCGAGTGCTGGGATTACAGGCATGCGCCACCACGCCCGGCTTGTCATCCAGAGTTTTTAAATTAATAGAAAGACATATAAAATGAATATAAAGGTGTCAAGACTTAGTCTGTTCTTAATTAACAGTCTGAGAGCCCAGCTTCTAGGTCCCTATTATAAAAGTCATATATTTTTTAATGCTGGATATGGTAGCCTCTGCCTATATCCCAGCACTTGGGAGACTGAAACAGGAAGTCTCAAGTTGGAGCTACACCATTCTGGGCTACATAGGGAGATCCTGTCTCAAAAAATCTAAATAAATGTGTGCATGCTGTACTAGTAGAGCTGGGTGTGGTAGCGTGTACTTGTGGTCCCAGGTACTCCACAAACTAAAGAAGGGTAGGCCCCAGCAGGTCAAGACAAGAGTGGGCAGCAGAGCACGACTGCATCTCAAGAAAATCGCTAGACCTCATGAATGAATCTTGAAAAGATTATGTAAAGTGAATAAACCAAATAAAAGGACAAATATTGTATGATCCCACTTGCATGAAGTATCTAGAATAGGCAAATTCAGAAAGACGGAAAGCCAACTAAGCAGGAGATGGGGCGAAGACAACGTTAGTGGGCACAGAGTTTCTGTTTGTAGTTATGAGAAAGTTCTAGATATGGATGATGATGATGGTTCCACACAATTATGAATGTTCTTAATGAAATATTAAAGTTTAAAGTTAAGCCGGGCGTGGTGGTGCAGGCCTGTAATCCCAGCACTTGGGAGGCTGAGGCAGGAGGATTGTTGTGAGTTCGAGACCAGCCTGAGCTACAAAGTGAGCTTAAGGCCAGCCAGAACTGCATGGTGAGACCCTGTCTCAAAAAGACAAAAAAAAAAAGTTTAAAGTTAAAAAATTACTTTAAAAATGTTAAACATGGGCTGGCAAGATAGCTCAGCGGTCTAGAGCGCCTCTCAGGGACCGCGGTTCGAGCCCCAGCACCACATGCCATGCCAGCCCCTCCCCGCAGGGCCGACTGAGCTCACCCCCCACCCCCGCGAAAAAAGAATCCGTGATGTGTAGCGAGACACTGTAATAAATAAAGGAATTAAAAAATAATAATAATAATAAAAATGTTAAACATATAGACCTTTTCATTCTAGCTTCTATACAGTGATCTCATTTCCTGATCTGCCTGTTATGTGTTTGGGATCATTTCTCCAGAACTTTCTGCTGCTTTGATGAATGTTTAGGGCTTTTGTTTTGTTTCGTTGTTTTTGAGACACAGTTTTGCTGTGTAATTCAAGCTGGCCTTGAACTCACTATGTAACCCAGGCTGACCTTGAACTCTCAGCAGTCCTCCTGGCTCAACCTTCCAAGTGCTGGGATTACAGCCCTTGTCTTCTTTCATGCTCAGTTGTACATATAAAAAAATATTTCCAGTATTTTTTCCATTTATATATTTGGTACAGCATCTCACTATGCAGCTCAGACTCATAGTAATCCTCCTGTTTTTAGCATCCCTCATGCTGGGATTACAGGCGTGTGCCACCACACCTGGATGGATGCTCAGGGGGCCAATGCAGCATGCAGGACTGGGCTTCACAACCCTGATCCCCGGGCTTGCCAAAGCAGGCACTTAGTCCACTGAGCTATCTCACTGGCCCTATTTGTAGTATTTTAATCAGCATTTCTGGATATTTTTCAGTAGAAGTGTTTTAGATTATATTGTTGGAAATTTGCTTTTCTTATTCAACCCTACCACTTAATGATTATTTGCTGGACAGGTAATAAATTCATGCATAAGTAAATAAGCAAAAGGATAATTTGCTTGCTTATTTGCTTTTTTTTTTTTTTTTTTTTGTCTTTTTGAGACAGGGTCTCACTATGCAGTTCAGGCTGGCCTTGAGCTCACTTTGTAGCTCAGGCTGGTCTCGAACTCGCAACAATCCTCCTGTCTCAGCCTCCCGAGTGCTGGGATTACAGGCATGCGCCACCACGCCCGGCCTTGCTTATATTTTTGAGATAGGTTCTTATTGTGTAGCCCAGGCTGGACTCATGATCCTCTTTTCTGAGCTTCCTGAGGTATAGCACTGACCAAATGGATCCCACTTGGTCAACCATGTCCTGTCATGGCATCTGGATCACATCTGCCTGCTTACCCCCACATTTTTCTTTCTTTCTTTCGACGGGCTCTCACTATATAGTTCAGGTGGCCTTGAACTAGCTTCTGTAGCCCAGGCTGATCCCTAATTCACACCACTCTTGGTGAAAGTTCTTTCCTTTTTTTATTTTCAGTGCCAGGGATTGAACTAAGGGCTTCCCACATGCTAGGCAAAGCACTCTGCCACCAAGCTACATTCTCAGCCATTTTTCCACAGGTTTTTGTTAAATTGCCTGGCCCAGCTTTGAACTTGTGACACCATACCCCCCTCACCTTACTCTCCCAAGTAGTTGAGGATAAAGGCACTGAAGCATGCTCAATCAGTTACCCCAAGTTCTGACATCATGTTTCCCAAGTGATCCCTCTTTTTTTTTGGTGGCTCAGGCTGCCTTAAGGACAGGTCTGGTAATGCAGGTCAAGGTGGGGATCAAACCACGGTATCCTGCGCCTGACTGCATTTGCATGAGCTTAAACAACTGAGCTAACTGGCAGCCCCCTCTCCCACAAGTGATCCCTCTTACCCTGGCTTCTCAGTGCCTGTAAAAGTCAGGGTTCTAGTATACATTACAGAGTCACATGTGACTATCATGAACAGGAAGAGAGTATGAGTGTCTACCCAGTCACTAGGAAGGACTGAAAAAGACTGTCTACTTTGATTTTTTTTTTTTTTGCAGAACCGGGGATTGAATTCAGGCCTTTGTGCTTGCCAGGCAAGCACTTATATGACTGTCTACTTTGACCTTCTAGAAATACACTCCCCGGGCTGGGGAGCTGGCTCAGTAGAATAAGCACTTGTCTGGCAAGCAGAAGAGCCTGAGTTCAATCCCTAGTTCCACCAAAAAAGAAAAAGAAAAGAAAAAGAAATACCTAAAACTGGCTCCCTGTGCAGTAGCCCTCTGTGCCAGTCAGAAAACCGATGAGTCCGAAAGCAACTCTGCAGATGGCCCATTCCACTTGGCCAAGGTCTAGGTATACCAGCCTGCTACATTTAGGGAGGGTCCAGGAGTCTATTTGGATAGGGGTGATGTACCCTACTCCTAAAACAGCCCTCTGAAATATGTTGCTTCGTCTTGTATACTCTTTCTTCATCTTCTTTCTGGAGAGCTGTGGAGCTCTAGGAGCCCCTCAAATCTTCAGGTTAAAGTGGCAGTGGTCCCTCTTGCCTAGTCTCTGACATGACTATAGTGGAAGGAGTGCACCAATCCCTACCCAGGCGTAAACTGGATTTGGTTTTTGTTTTTCTGTTGTTAAACCACTGATATTTAGGGCTTTTATTCATCGAAGTAGCTGGTGTTTCCTCAGCTGATACAGTAGGGGAGCTCCAGAGGTCTCTGTTGACTTCTCCCACACACCAAACCCTTGCCTGAGATAGCAGATAGTATGAAATAGCCAGCAGCTTGAAATTGTCTGTTTGAACAATATGCTGAAGAACCAAGAAGTTAACCCAGGATGGATTCACAAGCCCACTGTGTTCACTGGAAAATGGACTCATCACAGGGCCAATTCCATCTGGTGAGTGGCACCAGTTCAGTGTCAGTACCCTATACTGAGCCTGAGGTGGCCCCTCCCCAGGTGACAAGGTCCTCACAGAGGCCATGGGTTCCTCCAGAAGCTGGAAGAAGAGCAGCTGTGGCCCTGGATGTTTCCTCCAGGTCTGTCCTTCTGCAGGAGCCTCCGGATCTGAGGATGAATGACTCACATCCAGGAATTGCAAGAACTCCCAGCTCCCCTGTGCTGTGACCAAGTCCAGGACATGTTTCTGAGACTCAGGGTTTTTCCACCACTCCTACCCCCATCCCTCTGCTGCCTCTGTTTTTGTCCTAGAGCAAGAGCTTGTGGCCCATAAATCAGAGCTCTCTGAGGCCACACCACTCTGAGGCCACATCACTCTGCCGCCATTGCAGTGGCCTCACTACTGGCTGACCGAGTAGCCTCTGGCCCCCAGACCCTTTTCACCCAGCTTCCTGGTAGCATGGGCCCTGCATCCCTGTCCCCCCCCCCCCCCCAGCTTCTGCCGTGTGCTATTGCTCCCTCTGCTTCCAGTCCATCCCTGCAGGTGGTGGTGACAGGCTCTTCCGGGTCTTATTTCCAATAGCTAGATGACAGCTGAGCAGATGAAGCACAACACATTCCTGGTTCATCAGGCTTCAGGTACTTTTCTCCATTAAACCAAAGTATTTCAAATATTTCACCCTGTCTTCCATGAGCTTTGTGAATCCCAGTTTTAATTACCATAGCACAAAGTCTCTTCTAGGAGTCTATTTGGTTTCCAATCCAAAACCTGTGGTTAATGAAATCAATCCACCCACTTTAGGGCCATCTTACTAAAACCAATAGCCATCAGGACTTTGCTGAGGACAATTTTATTTGGTGCTCAAGACTTCTCTTTCCAGACTTTAAATGACCCCTGAGCTGTCTGTCCTGCAAGACTGGGCTGTGACCTAGACATAGGTTCCCCTCACAGCCACCATACTCCTTAGGCCCTTGAGTCTGCCGCTCAGCCCACCCCAACCAGACCTGCCCTGGGTTCTACTCTGGGGGTTCCTGGCTGCCGTAGATGTCAAATCTGATGTCTGCTGTCCACAGCAACTTTGGGGCCTGGGTTTGCTCCAGAGGGACCTCCCAGACAGAGCTGGTGCATCCCTGATGAAATATTTACAAACATTTTCTGTAAGTTTGTGAACATGATTTTGTGCCAGGTAACAGTTTATGAATAATCACCTGTCCAGATCATTGTCATTCACAGGTTGAATGATCTCTAACAGAGGCTATTTTTATTTTTATTTTTTTGTCATTTTGAGACAGGGTCTCACTATGCAGTTCAGGCTGGCCTTAGGCTCACTTTGTAGCTCAGGCTGGTCTCGAACTCACAACAATCCTCCTGCCTGAGCCTCCCGAGTGCTGGGATTACAGGTCTGCGCCACCACGCCCGGCTCCAGAGGCTATTTTTATATCTAGTCTGACAGCAATATTATTTTTTTTTCTAAAAACCTGGTGCTTGAGCCCAGGGCCTGTGCATTGAGCTACATCCCAGGCCTTTACTTTCTATCTTAAGACAGTCTCACTAAATTGCTAAACTGCTCAGACTGGCCTCCAACTTGGAATCCTGCCTTAGCCTCCCAGAGTGCAGGGATTAGATGTGTGCCTGGATCTGACAATGATCCTTGCGCCTTCCCCGAATAAAACTTTGAAAGGAACTCTCACAGCTTTCCTTTTACACCAAAGATTGTGACAAAGCCTGACCTCTGCTAGAAGTGCTTTCAGCCACTGCAGTCTCACCTCTCCACCTTGTCAGCCCTGGGATAATCTCCACCAGACCTCAGGCTTCCATTTTCAGCTGAAATGCTCCCTCCTCTGGGAGAACCACCCTGTTGAGAACCACCCTGTTGGCCCTGCCCAGCACCACCCATCACAGCACCTACACACTGACAACATTATGGAGCAGGCCCAGGAAAGTGGGAGGGAGTCATCTGGCCCCAGGAGCTGCTGCAAAATTCCTTCACCAAGGCAAATGTTCCCTCTGATGCAGCTCAACCACTACAGCCTTCCCATACAGAAGCTGCTCCCATCCCTATCCAAGGTACAGAAAGAAGAGACCTGGTGTTCACTGCAAAGCCCCTCTTCCTACTGTGGGCGTTTGTCCCAAATTAGCAATCCTTCAGGCATCCAAAGCCACTTCCTGAACCCCAGCGGGCTGCCTCCAATTGGGGCTCTGTCAATGCAGAAAAAGAACTCACATCTCTAGAATAAAGAACAGCCTGCAGAGCTAGCCTTTGAACATACCTAGCAGGCAGCACATGCACATTGGGCTCTTCCCTCCCATCCAGGCCTTAGGTCAGGGATGGGCCGAGGCAGCTGTCATGCGAGCACACACCTGAGCTGCCTCCAGAACTCGGTTAAGTGCCACTATTTGCATAACTTTCACAACCATACGGCTCTCCCAAGAATAATGGGCAGATAGTGGGGTAGTTCCCAGTTTGCAGTTGAAAAAGGAAATGCTTTTCATGGATTCCTTTTAAATTCCAGTTCACAGCGCCAACCAGCTGTGAGAGATCCAATTACAGGTTCAAAGATTTCTAGGCCATAGAGCTTTGGGTCCTAGGAGGACCCAACACCCACACCCTGGTCCAGGAACCACTCTGGAACGCGACAGCAAAGGCACTGCAGGCTGCTGCCTGCCCCCTCCCCCTGCAGTGCTCCTCAGGTGAGCAACAACCTTGGCCCAGCCTCTTTCCCATCCCATCCCAGCATCCCTGACCTTCAAATCTTTTCCCCCAACACTTGACTCCAACCTTTCACATTTCATCTGGAAAATGCCAGCTCCCCAGAGGTGGCTTTAGTGACAATTGAGTACTGGTCACTATCCCTATCCCAATGCCCTCCCAGGCTCCTGCCCATTTTCCCCCTGGCACCAAGCATAATGACTAGGGAAAATCCTCCCCTCCTAGGTACTACGTCTCACTCATTCTGAGGCTGAAAGGGAAAAACTGTACAAAAGAAATTGTTCTTTTTAAAACTTTGTTCTTTTGAAACTGCCTAGCTCTGTAACTGATTCATGGCTTTGCAATTACTTTCTTGACCTTGGTAACCATCAGGGTTCAACTAAACATACAAAATGCCCTACTATACCATTGTACTAAGTAAGCTTCACAAACTGTTATTGATACAGGGAGAAAAACTGATCTCGGGTGGGTGACCTCCAAATGATATAGGGAAATGATCTCCTGACCTGACGTGAACAAGTTCATGTTCTCTAAAACCGAAGAATAAATTTTAGGAACAAATGGAGGTTATGAGCAGAACATATTTATTGAGGGAAGTAAAGTTCCTGTCCAAGAGAGGGACAGGAGGGGGGCCTGAGTGGGCTGTCCCTGGGAAGCTGTCTCTTCCAGAGACTTTTAAAAACATGTGGGGCTAAAGTGGAGAAAATGGGAACTCACTTAGGTGGATGTGGGCTGGGACAAAACTATGGTCAACCAATAGGATTACAAGCACCATTGCTCAGGTAAAATTAAGTCCAGGACCAAATGGGGTAGCAGTCACATAGCAAGCGGGTAGGAATGTAAAACAGGACTTTATCTGGTAGCCATCAGATAATGATTCTTTCTGGCTTTCTCAGGGTGACTATCCATCCCAGATGCTAATCTTTAGGGAGATTAACATTTGTTTGATCTTTGGTCTTTAGGTCTGGCTCACGGCAGGAGCACCTGTCCCTCTTACAGTTGTAAGGTATCTTGTCTTCTGTGCTATCTCTTCCGAGGGCCTGGCCCTGTCTGACTGCCTAAATTATTTCTATCTCACTCAGTGGCCTGCAACATTATTATTATTATTATTATTTTTTGTCTTAAGCTACCCTTATAACCAATGATCTCATCCTGCTAACTAATCAGAAGAGCTGCCAGGTTACTCTCCTCACCTTTGTACCTCCTGCTGTGCATCATATAAAAGCCCTGGATCACCAGATAGCGACCTGATATTTTGGGAATGATCCATCAGTGCCCATTTACGTAAATAAATCTGCTTCCAAGTCCTCGGTGTTGTGTTTCTGCTTGCAGTTGCAAACTCAGGCCTCAAAGGGGCCTCCCAGCTAGCGAGAGAACCCACGGCCAGAGGAGCTGCCTGGAGGGCGGCCACCCAAGGGAGAGCTGCCCGAGTGGGGGTAGGGGATGCCCAAGGAGCATCTAAAATAGCAGACCACAAGGCGCCAGAACACTCCCGGCGCCCGGGCCTCTTTAAGGCTCCCAGTCTCCCAACACCTGAGAGCCTATGGAGTCCTTCCTGCCCTCCCACGGGAGCTCGGGCCCAAGGGGACCCGCACCAGCACCTTGAACTGGGAGCGCCAACAGCGAAGTGCATTACTACCGCCCGCGCGTGGCCAAGACCCACCGCACGGCTACAGCGAGCGCCCCGCCCCCACGGTCCGACGCATCCCGGAGCAGGAAGCTGCCGAGAGCTGACGTAACAGCCCCTCCCCGCCGGAGGCAGGCCTCGCCTCCACCTTCCCGGAGGCCGGCTCCGCCCATCGCAAACTCGCTCCGCCCAGCCCCAGGGAGTCTCCTGCTGATAAGCGTTTGCTGCGGATCGAACCGGAAGGGCTGGCGGGTGCTCCCCAAGTCCGCGCCGCCCCCGTCGCGCGGGAACCACCCCAGGCCTGCTGCACCCTAGCAGTGTGTTGTAGCTGCCCAGACCTCGAGACTGAGCCAGATACCGCCACAGGCAGAACCCGGAGCGGCAATCTGCGGGGGCCCTCGTCCTTTCAGGTCTCTGGCAAGTGGTACAGCGGGCCTCAGTGCCCTCAGGTTCGCTGGATATCCGGGAAGTGGGCTCGGATTCGGATGAGTTCTGGGGCGCAGGGGTTTTGGGAAGAGAGGTCCAGGGTTTGCAATCTCAGGAAAACGTAGGATCGGAGTCCAGGTTCTCCGGAAGAAAGGGGTCAGGATCAGGGATTTGGACTTTGGGCTCTGGGCTCTGGGTTCCAGAAGAGGGAAGAGCCTGATGGAGCCAGTTTCTCCTCCTCCCCAAGGTTCTCTGGAAACAGGCCTGACTGTCCCATTCCATGGGGGCACTCTGGACCCTCTGTCTAGCCTGGGCTGCAGGCCTGGCCGCTACTAGCCCACCAAACATTATTTTGATCTTTGCTGATGACCTGGGCTATGGGGACCTGGGCTCCTACGGACACCCCAGTTCTACCACCCCCAATCTGGACCAGCTGGCTGCAGGGGGGCTGCGGTTCACAGACTTCTATGTGCCTGTGTCTCTGTGCACGCCCTCCCGGTAAGCAAGGGGCCCTCAGGACTGCAGTGTGGGAGGAGGGCGTTGCCTGTTTTGGAGGCCCTGTTTCTCCCTCCCCTTTCTTCTTTTGCCCATGCTCATCTCCATTGGATTCATGAACTCCTGACCGGTCCCTACAGGGCCTCCCTCCTGACTGGCCGGCTTCCCGTGCGGATGGGCATGTACCCTGGAGTTCTGGGGCCCAGATCTAAGGGAGGTCTGCCCCTGGAGGAGGTGACCCTGGCTGAGGTCCTAGCCGCCCGTGGCTACCTCACTGGGATGGCTGGCAAGTGGCACCTTGGGGTGGGGCCAGGGGGAGCCTTTTTGCCCCCACATCAGGGCTTTCATCGATTCCTGGGCATCCCGTACTCCCATGACCAGGTATGAGCCACAGGGATTATCAGTTCCCCCAGGTATGACCCCATAGCTCAAACCCCTCACTGGAGCTGTCCCTTCAGGGCCCCTGCCAGAACCTGACCTGCTTCCCGCCAGCCACCCCCTGTGATGGTGCCTGTGACCAGGGCCTGGTTCCCATCCCACTGTTGGCTAATCTCTCCATAGAGGCCCAGCCACCCTGGCTGCCAGGACTAGAGGCTCGCTATGTGGCTTTTGCCCGAGACCTCATGGCTGATGCCCAGCGCCAGGGACGTCCATTCTTCCTGTACTACGCCTCCCATGTGAGTACCCACAGTTCTGCCCTCCCCCCTGCCCGTGACTGCTCACCAAGGCTGACTCCTGTTTTTGCCTCCAGCATACCCACTACCCTCAGTTCAGTGGGCAGAGCTTCGTGGGGCGCTCAGGCCGAGGGCCATTTGGGGACTCCCTGATGGAGCTGGATGCTGCTGTGGGGTCCTTGATGATGACTGTGAGGGACCTGGGGCTACTGGGAGAGACGCTGGTCATCTTCACTGCTGACAATGGGTATGCCAGTCAGGTGTAGCATACTCATTGCTTAGATGCAGCCTGAGACCCTCACAGTGTTACAGAATAAGGGAGTCTGCAGAGAGTCCCTACAGTGACCCTAAATCTCAGGTTGGGGGCCACAAGTACACAGAGGTGCTGATTTTGGTAAGCTGGAGGGGACAGGCATGTATTGGCCATTTCAGGGCAAGTGACTGAGGAATGTGGCACTGTTAGTGACCAAAAGGGAATCAAAGGCCCTGGTCTTATTGCTGATGACTTTCTTGTATGTCCCAGACCCGAGACTATGCGGATGTCCCGTGGTGGCTGCTCTGGCCTCCTAAGATGTGGGAAGGGGACGACTTTCGAGGGTGGGATCCGAGAGCCTGCTGTGGCCTTCTGGCCAGGCCACATCACTCCAGGTCAGTCTTCTTGAGAGTTCCTGACCCTGCTTCTAACCTTGCTGGCAAGCAGCATAACAAGCCACCCTCTGGCCCCAGGTGTGACCCACGAACTGGCTAGCTCCCTGGATCTGCTTCCCACTCTAGCTGCCCTGAGTGGTGCTCTTTTACCCAATGTCACCTTGGATGGTGTGGACATCAGCCCTGTGCTGCTGGGCTCGGGCAAGGTAGGGCTAGTGACCCTTCGATCCAGCTTGTCCTCCTGGGGTAAAGGTGGCAGTGCCTGAAGTGTCTGTGTTTCACAGCTTCTTTGATAAATGACATTCACGGTTACCTTGGGCCAAAGACAGTGACAGCCAAGGCCCCTCCCATCCCATGTCCCTAACTCTGCCCCCAGAGCCCTCGGGAGTCTCTCTTCTTCTACCCGACCTTTCCAGACGAGATCCATGGGGTCTTTGCTGTGCGGAGTGGAAAGTATAAAGCTCACTTCTTCACCCAGGGTAATTCCCTCTCCCTGGCTGTCCCATCCCAGCCTTGCTAACTCCCTAATGGCCCCCAAGCCCTGGCCCCTATTTTTGCCCTGGGCACACATCTGACTGGTCCCTCCTCAGGCTCTACGCTCAGTGATACAACCCCAGACCCTGCCTGCCATGCTGCCAGCCCTCTGACTGCTCATGAGCCCCCATTGCTCTATGACCTATCTGAGGACCCTGGTGAGAACTACAACCTTCTGGAAGGCAGGGCTGAGGTCACCGCAGAGGCACTGGGAGCAGTGAAACACCTTCAACTGCTGAAGGCACAGTTTGATGCAGCCATGACCTTTGGGCCTAGCCAGGTGGCCCAGGGGGATGATCCTGGCCTGCAGATGTGCTGCAAGCCTAGCTGCACTCCCTACCCAGCCTGCTGCCACTGCCCAGACCTTCAGCCCTGAGGGCCACATCCATAGGGCATCCTGAAGGGCCTTGGCCCTCAGCAGATCAAGAGTGGGCACTGTGAAGGGTTGGGTACAGTATGCAGTTTGTACTGATAATGAGTTACACCAGGTGCGACTTGCAGGTGTGGTAATTCATCCCCTTGCTGTAACTGTGAGGTCACGGCTGCACCTCTCTGTTACAAGTGAAGAAACTAAGGCACCATGGAATTCAGGGCAAAAGTCATTCAGCCAAGAGGAGGTTGTGCTGGGATTTGAGCCCAGAGATCCTGCCTCATGGCTGGGCCAACCCAGTGATCCATGTCAGTGTGTGCACATGTCAGCATGGCGCCTGGACAGATCCACACAGGAGCAGTAAGTGCAGAAGTGAGGGTGCGGCAAGGGCCAGGTAGCACAGTGGCCAGAGGCCAGTGATGATACACAGCTCCTAGGTCAGGCAGGTTTTCTTGGAAGAAGCATTGAAGACACATTTTCTGAGGCTCAGGAAGTGGCTATCTAGGTGAAACCTGTCTGGACCAGGCAACAAGTCACCCACTCCAGATGGGGCAACAGGCGGCAAGGGGATCCTGCTATCTCCTAGGAGGCGTATCAGCAACCCTGAGTCAGCCCCTTGGGGCTCCACTCTCAGGCTCATTTTGCCTGTGCACATACTTCCTGTCACCTGTTTTCACCTTTAATCCAAAACTAGTCATTTTCTGCCCAGCAGACCAAATGGCGTTTTAAGGACATCTGTCTGTCTGGGTTCCATCATGCTCAGAATAATGCCCAAACTTCTTTCAGTGGCCTGCCTACTCTCAGAGCCATGATACCCTACTGCCTTGCAGGTATGGCAGGTTGACTGCCTCCTCCCTACCCCAAATTCTGCCTTTATCATTGGTTTCCTCTGCAGAGGGTTCTTCTGACTACTGGTCTGCAATTGCACAGTTTAGCATACAGATGTCAGCCTATGCTAAGATGACATGTCACATGGCTGGTGACCCTCAGTGCTGGCTACATGGGTACAGTGTCATCTGCTGTGCTGATATGTCCACATGGTGAACTGTTGTCTTCCTTACTAATGGATCCCCAGATTTTTCAGAGGTGGGTACAGGGACTTTTCACCTCTAACATACAGCCTCTCCCTGATTCAGGAGGGTCATGACCAATCTGAGCCACTCACAAGCCCATGATTGGTCCCTGTAGTGAAAGGTTGGGGCAGTCCTCCCTGTGAAGGCCTGGCTGTGGCTTAGTCATGGGCCCTTGCAGAGCACTGAGTGTGAGGAAATAAACTTTGCCTGTCTAAGCCTCTGGGTGCTGTCTGTGACTTGCAGGTAAAAGTGGCCTTGCTGGAATGAGACCTCAGTGGGCTGGGTGGCAGGTACATGTGTCTGTGTGACTAAGACATATTCTAGGTCACTTCTACTGTGGTTGAGGGCTAAGCACACCCAAGTCCTGGTGTATCTTAGGTGGCCCCACCAGCCAGTGATGCTAGCCCAGAGAAGGCCCATGTGTCTTGGTGTATTTCTCGGTTTCTGATGAGCATAGAGAAGAACAGAAACAAGTGTATGATCCAGATACCACATCAAAAGACCAACTCCTCCAGCAAAACTAAATGACTGAGTATGCAGGCTCCATCTACAGAGCCCTGCAGCAGCCCCTTCACCCGGGTGGTGAGACTGCAGTGCCAACCTCTATGTGCATTCACCATCCATACAGTACCAGGGCCAAGTGGCATCTGAGGAGACCCCTTCCCGTCCACAGTGCTTCCAGCCTAGCAGAAGAGATCAGCTGAACTCTGCCACATGCACATGGGATTCTAGTGCTGTAGGAGTCAGACATCTTATAGGGAGAGAATCAGATGTTCTCTATATTACAGGCTGGTGACATGGGGCACACATATGAGTACATTGACCAGGCTACATACTTAAGATTTTCATATTTGATGGCATCATTGTATGTTCATCAATAAAAATCTGTGACAAGTGCTTCAAAGAAACTGTGCTTTGTTATGCCAAAGCATGATCATGGAGGGAACAGCCGGACAGTTGGCCCTGTCAGGCATGTTTCCCTGTCAGTTAATATCTTACAGAGTCATCAAACCCACTTTTGGCACCTACAACTGGAGGAGGAGGTAGATCCTTCCACCCTCCTGTTCCTCCTATAATTTTGCTGAGTTATTTGCATGCAAAAATGCTTGTTTCTCATCATTGTAGCTGTTTTATCCCAGTGCACTCTCGTAGGGCTTAGTTTGATAGATGATAGAAGATATGATGATGGCTGGATATGATGCCTGTGGATGTGCACATGCATTCAGACACATATATATATTCAGACCTATAGACACTGTTACTGTGGACCCGAGTGCTGTCCACACCCCCACTGTCCTCTGATGACTGAACATACGGAGTCCTCCTTATGCGCATCAGTAATCCATTTGCCCAGTTATTGACTGTCATTCCCAGGGAGCAGTTTTCTGAAGGAGCCCTTCTGGAGAAGCACTTGGAAGAGACAGGATAACAATGTGATGTCCTCTGTGGGAAGAAAGGGAGGCTCTGGGACCCAGGTGACTGGCAGAGGAGGGGCAGCATCTCTTGGAGGCGTCTCCCTACCCTTTCCTTGGCCCCGCTTCTTCCACTCACCTTTCCCATAAGTGACTGAAGGAGTAGGAAAGGAGTGTGTCAGTGTGTAGGGTTGGCATTTACTCTTGTTTTTCTTTATCGCAGTCCAAGGGATTGAACCAGGGCCTTTCCACTGAGCTATATCCCCAGGCTTAATAATAATAATAGTAATAAAATAATAATAAAATTGCATTTTGAGGCAGAGTTTCACTTGGAGTAAACAAGCGGCAGCAGCTCCCAGCCTAGCTGCTCCAAACTCGCACAGTTAAAACAGAAGGAAAGCAGTCACTGTGACATGAGCTCCCGCAGGGTCAGGCAGCTGTGGGGGCTGCCCTATTTTTTTGTTTTTCAAAGACAAGGTCTTAGTAAATCAATATGTTGCTCAGGCTGAGCTCTTAACTTGCAATCTTTATGCCTCAGCCTCCCAGAGTGCTGGGATTGTTGGCATGCCTCACTGTACCTGTGGGTCTACATGGCTTGTTCCTTTCTGCAAAGCTGTTTATGTGAGAGGGCATTTCTGCTTACCCTGTGAGGGACCATCAGGCTTAGACTGACTTCAGGTTCTGAAGCCTGGGCAACTGGGTGCACAGATGCCAGGAAGTGTGGCTCACCCAGGCCAAATGCTAGCTTTTACCCCAGTTCTCTAAGGTGGGACTCAGCTTCTGGGGGAAGCCCTGAGTTGCATGCTGACTCCCTTTCCACATACACCACACACCTGCACATGTCCCGCCATGGCAGAGTGAGGGTACAGCAAAGCTGGCTGAGAAATGGGCATGACATGTTCTTATAAAATCCCAAGACACATTCACAGGACAGTCCCCAAAGCCCTGCACATGAATCTCTCATGAGAACTGGAGCAGATCTTCCATAGAATGGCCTAGACTGATGTCAGCCTAAGGAGTGGGTGACACAAAAATGACAGTCCATCTTGAGGTCTTTTGCTACTGTTTTTTCATAGTAGTCACATGCTGTAGAGTATCTTTTTTTTCCTATTTTTTCTTGACTTAAACTCACTCTGCAAAGCCTGTGTCTTTTCCTACCTTTAAAAGATATAAAACCAAAAAATAAAAATAAATAAATAAAATAAAACCTTGCTACTTTTGCACTTGCCTCGACCAGTTCTTTGGTCAGCACAGAAGGAAGCTAGAAAGCACCTCTAGAAGGAGACTCCAGCATCCCAAACCCCCAAAAAACCTATGTCCACACCTGCTCGGGGGCATAGTGCACTTTGTTCAGCACTAAAGTGATTCCCTAATATTCTGTCTGTCCTCTCTTTGGGGTGCCATTTACTTCCAGATCAACCTCACTCTTTTTCTTTCTTTCCTTTTTTTTTTTTTTTTTTTTTTCATTTTTGCAGAGCCAGGGGATTGAACTCAGGCCTTTCCGCTTGCCAGGCATGTGCTTATTCAACTGAGCTATCCAGCCCCAACCTCACTCTTGTATGGAGGACGTTTGACTCCCTGGTTATTGTGCAGAGGATCCCCAAGTTTTCTGATTGAGAATTTTGCTCTCTGTGCCTTCTTTCTTCCCCCTTCTTTTCTCTTTCCCTCTTCTCTTTCTTCTTCTATTATGGCTTGTGTCTGGATATTGCCTCAAAACCTCATGCAGCCATAGTGGGGCTTTTTCAGAGGTGACTGGATCTAGAGTGTGTGATGCTGAAATTCATTCACGTGCAGTTCGAGGGGACTAGATTACAGGTGTGACTGCTGCTGCCCTGGGTAGCCTGGATAAGATGGAAGGGACAGAAAAAAACAAATTGTCTCTTGCTTGTTAGCTTTTCTACCTTCTGATCCCCATGAACTGTTTTCTGCAATGCCTGTCCACCGTGCCACCCTGACTTGGAGCCAGCTGGTTATCTGCCGAAACCTCTGCAGACTGAGCCAAGTACACTGTTCTTCCTTTAACTTTGGGTTTTGGGTATTTTGTCTTAGCAATGAGAAAGTAACACATTCCCCTTCTCCCTTCCCCCTCTTATAGTCCTCTTTTGTGCAGTACTGAACCCAGCACCATCCTACTGCTGCACTACATCATCAGACTTTTTACTTTTTGATTCAGGATCTTGTTAAGCTACCAGGCTGACACTGTAGGGTACATAAATGCAGGACATAGGCAAATTTATTAAGCAGTTGGTAAGAGAAAATGGGAAGGGACCACAGCTTGAGGAGCTAATGGGGTGAAGGGATCAGACTGGCCCGTAAACAAAGGTGAGCATTTTGGGCTGGCGTCCAACTTACAGCAGTTCTCCTGCCTCAATCTCCTGAATGCTGGGATTACAGGCATGCACTGCCATGCCCAGTTTGGTGAGATTTAATGTTAGCTCTGGTTTTGCAAGATGTCTCTTCTTTATGACTTGAGGAAGCAAACAGTCTTCATGAGATGATTGTGTCTGCTTGGGGAAGTTCTAGTTTTTCAGAGGTTCTGCTGAAATCCAAGATGGTTCAAGGCAAGGAGGATAGACTTCTGGGTACCTGCTCGCATCCTGTCTTGAAGGGGATGAGATAGGTTTTGTAATTTAGGGCTACTCAACATTGTACTGGCAGCTTTTAGACAATCAGTCCCTAACTGGCTAATATGCCTATGTGCAGAGCTCGAAGTCTTTAGGTAAGATAATCAAAGTCAAGCTTTGTTCTTTTAGTGACCCATTGAGCATCTGTAGGCCCAAGTTCATTGTCACTGCTCTTTAGCAAAAGTATCTAAGTCCCAGAGAAAGACACAAATCTTGCACTTAGTGAATATTGTTAAGGGCAGGGGATTTGTTATTTTAGGGTAATCTCAGAGGGTCTCCAATAGGCCTGTACCTCTTTCCCACCCTGCAGGTGAAACATTGGGGGGCATCCACCTTGAGCAAGCACCTGCCTGGCTTCCCTCCTTTTTTTTTTTTTTTTTTTTTTTGGTGGAACCAGGGATTGAACTCAGGCCCTTGTGCTTTCCAGGGAAGCACTTATTCCACTGAGCCATCTCCCCAGGCCCCCATTCCCTCCTTTCTTGACGCTCTGGCCCCCCACTCATTCCACTCTGGTGAGGCTTCTGGGAAGGCAGTAGCTGCCTTTCTGCACTTTGTTGAAAGTGTGAGGAAGTTTGGAAGTGTGAAAGGATAAAGGAGCTGGTGTCTGAGTAATCACACATCAGGGCATTTTGCCCTTGTATTTAGAATGGCTACCATTATCTGAGAGGTTCTTGCTCTTTGATAGCAAAAGCTAGTAATCACCTATCAGACACTGCATACGCCAAGTGAAGTGCCAGTGGTTTCAACTCTTAATGCCTCTTCCATTATTTTTACTTCTTTGGGGGGGGGGGTGAGGGGGGCTGGAGAGTAAACCTGCCAGGTGTATGTCCTACCACTGAACTCTGGCCTACTCTCATTATTGTAAACAACAATATGATGAACACCTCTGTGTAGAAAGCTTTGTATTTAGGATGCTGTCCTTCAGCTAGATTTCCAAAAGCCAGAGCAGTGAGGTTGAAAGCATCACACAGGAACTTGAAACCTGCCTAGGCCAGGATCACTACACAGGGGAGCAGACAACTATGACACCTCTGGGCTACCAGCACTTCCAATGTTCAGGCAAGTGCAGTACAGGAAACTCAGGCACAAGCGAGCAGAGGTGTGGGACTGGAGTGGGCCAGGCTGAGGTCAGACAGGGTGTAGAGCATGAGAGGTGGGCACAGGTGCAGGAGTGCTCACAGGAGCTGGTGGAGGCAGGGAGCCTCAAGAAGGCAGTTTGTTGCACAAAGATCAGGAGGAAACTTACAGTGATCCAGAAAGGAATAGGGGAGGGGGTGACAGTGTGCAGGTGAGGGTGATAGGAGGGAGAAGTCTGAGGTAGCCCCAGGCCTGCAGGTCAGATGACTGAGAAGAGAGGTTAAACACAAACAAGAATAGAGTACATAGGGAAAAGTCAATGACTGTGACACCCTTTGGGCTGCTGCAATGCAGTACACGTGAGCCCCAGCCCATCACCTAGTTGAGGGTGTAACCACTGCAGTAGAAGTTGACACACAGCACGGGTTCTGCCCACCCAATCAACTTCACAAGGTGCATGCAGGCAATGAGAAGACCCAGGACAGGCTGAGAACCTGCAGGGGGCTGAGCTCCAGGAGATTCAAGAGCTGCAAAGGGACCATAGTGGTGGGGCAGCTGGGAAGGGCACCAAGGACATCCAGCACTGCCCCAAGAGCAGCAGGCAAGGTTGCCCATGTAAACATGCTAGAACAGGCTGGGCCCCAGGGAGGACACAGGGCAGCCAGGATGTTGTTTTTCTGGATACTCTGGGGAGAAACTGCAGCAGGAATGAGAAAAAGACAAGACAAGAGCTAGGTCAGGTGTTGTTTGCCTGACTGGCAAAGGACCCAAAGAACAACAGTAAGGTGATTATACCTTTACAAAGTTAGTATCAGGTGGCACAAGGTTGCTTAGCAACTACTAGCTGACACTGACCAGGCAGGATTCTTTTCTGATAACTGAGGTAGCTTGACTGCTTTAGGGAATCTGGCCTTGTCCTGCCCTCCCACATATGACCAATTTCCAGCTTTAGCTGCTCCCAACAGAAGTCCTGTCTGACCAGCGTAGGACCACATTGTGGACAGTGTTCATGTGCAGCTGGCCCAGCCTGACTGTTGGTACTACACCTGATTCCAAGCACCCCAAGAATCATCTTGGGGTACACTGTCCAAGAAGCAGAAGTGTTTGTAGATATGTGTCCTCCTTTGGACATACAGGATGCTTTGGCAAGGGAACAAGCTGCAAATCTACCATGCACAAAAGCCCACATGTTCCTGATCTGTCCCCCTACACTGGTGCATTCACTGGGACTGGCCTGGGCTAGCACATCCTTGTCGGCTCATTGGCTCACCAAGACATCTGGGAAGAAATGTATGATTCTCAGACACTTTTTAAATTTTTGTGTAGGAAATTGTCAGCATTCCCCTTGCTTACTCTTTCATTCCTAGCCTGTTGTCCTGCTGTCCCTGGTCAGGCAAGGGACACAGGCCTGCCCTTGGGCACCCCAGTCATGGTGACTCCTGCTCAAGTTTGGGGATTATCAGTGCTCCAGGTTGGGAGAGGGCATCTATGGTCATCTGTAGGCACAGTGAAAGGGTCAATTACCTGCTTCTATCTTTTTGTGCAGAACTTTTTAAATATAAATTTTAAGACTTAATACTTTTCCAACCCATCCATCACATAGGGAGGATGGTGCTGTGGCCAGGCCCTTCTCTCCGACCTCAGCTTTTCCCACATGAAGTGTAAGTGGGGGCCTCTCTCAAACCTCTAGACCCGAAGAGGCCTCCTGTACCCCTCCCTCAAAGTGAGACTCAGGATCCCCACAGGTGCTCTCCACCCCACAGCCCCCTGCCCTGGGTCTCCGTCTCTGTCACAAAGCAGCACCGCACAGAAACAGCCAGGCTCACACCAAGCAGAGTTTATTGAGGCCACGGGCAGGGCCCACGTACACAGCGTGCCCACACGGGCAGTTTCCTGGACTGCGGGGGTGTTAGCGGCAAAGCAGATGGTGTGGGGCAGTACCCAGCAGGACCCCCTCCTTCTAGCAGCATGGGGGCTTTGGTGGGCATTGAGAGCTACTCCCAATCACCCCAAGGCTCCCTTAGGAATTGCTCCCTGCTTCCCCCAGCTCCCTGTAGGATGGGTCTCTCTCTGTCCCTGTGGTCAAGAATGGGATGATCCCTTGAGATTCACTATAAAAATTAAAATTCCTTTATAAATTACAGGGGAAGGGCAGAAGGGGGTCACTGGGGAGCTTGCATCACGGGTCACCTCAAGTATCACCTTTCTCCACCCCCCCCCAAATTCTGACCCCAAAATAGAGAGCAAAGGGTCTGCAGGCACAGAAAAGGGAAAAGACAGAGGGAGGAAAGGGGAAGTTGAAGGTCAGGACAGAAGACAACAGAAAGAATGCATCGAGGAGAAGTAGGAGACACCAGGGGCACACCCTCTGCAGCCCCCACAGCCACACCCTGGGGCTTGAGGATGAGATTTCTCAGCCTGAAGACTCCCACAGAGGTGGGGCCCCACACCCCACAGTCCAGTCCTTGCCAAAGCCGTGGTGGCCTCAAGACACCTCAGCTGCAGCTGCCCTGGAGCGGTGAGGTGGGAGCTGAGGTGCAGGCGGCTACTCCAGGTAGATGTCCTCTGTGGGGCAGGCGTACGCCAGGTGCTCCTGGTAGTACTCCAGGAAGGCACGGCTGCAAGAGGAGGGCCTGCCTCAGTCCCCTGCCGCTCCTGCTCACTAGCCCGGTGATCCCACACACTCCAGTTGCTCCTGAGACCCCACTGCCTCCCCTCCCCACCCCCACAGGCATCTCTCACCCCACACTCTGCGCCACAGGCCTCATGGACTCCTGAGACACAAAGACATGGCAGGCGAAGCGGCTCAGCAGGGGGTGTTTGGTAATGAAGCCGAAGTAGCTGTGGGAAGGTAGGTTGAAGGGCATCAGAGTGCAGACTCCCTGAAAGATCTGGAGGCAACCGGCAGGGACCAGGGGCTTGGGGAGGGGACATGAGCTCCTGATCTGAAGGTGACTTCTTAGATCCCAATTCAGGCACAGTGCTCTAACTCCTGGATGATGAGAGCACCCCCATGCTATCCTGTAATGAACTGCTGGCTCTGCCTGGCTCAGGGCTTCTCTGTGGCCTCATGCCTCTCCTCTCAGCCTGCAAACATTTGACCTGTCTCTCCATTCCTGTACCCATGGCAGTAGCACCAGTCACTTTACCTCTCCAGATCTGTCCATCCTCTTCTAGCCACACATTAATGTCTGTGTCCAGCAGAGGTGGGGCATGCACGGTTCTGCCATGCAGGGTGCCGGAACCCACCCAAAACTGTGCCAAACCTGATCTACTTTCTCAGGGTTTTGTAGCCCCACTAGGGGGTTACATGAAGCACACAATAGTATCACTGCCAGGACACTGTGGTCTACTGCCCACAAATAAATCACAAGACCTGTCTCGAACAATTATAACAACTGTTAACCCTGGATACTGCTTATATTCTGAAGGCACCATCACAGGTGCTTCCCAGTATCTGCTCACATCAGCTTCTTTGGATCCTGCCAGACAGAGAACTAAGCACAGGGAAGATCAGTCTCTTGACCAAAGGCACACAGCCCCTCTGTGGCAGCATGAGGATCGCCAGGGCAATGTGATCTGAATACTGCACATCTCTGCTTCTTCATCCAAACCCAGAGGGCTGAGCATATTCCTGATCTACCACCAACTTCACAGTGCAGGAAGTTAAACAGTCTGCTTCCTTAGTGCACTTCATGGAAGAGCCAGTATCAGATAGCAGGAAGATCAGGCAGGGCCATCTTTTTCTCTTCTGGGGAACTGTAGCCAGGCAGAGTCCAACCTGGAGGTTAGAGCCTGGGGCATCAGTTTTCTCTGAGGGCAATCAGGTGGGTATTTTTCTTTCTGTCTTTTTTTTTCCCCCCAGTCTTTTTGAGACAGGGTCTCACTATGCAGCTCAAGCTGGCCTTGAGCTCACTTTGTAGCCCAGGCTGATCTCAAATTTGCAATAATCCTTCTGCCTCTGCTTCCTGAGTGTTGGAATTACAGGCCATTTTTCAATCTCCTGGCAGTGGCCTCTCCTGGCAGTGTGAACTGAGTTTGGTCTGGGCCCTGCATTTTCGTCTCTGAGGAGCTCGTGGGCAGCAGGTCCCAGAAAACTCTCTTCCTCCTCAATGGAAAAGATCCAAGACTGTGACTGACCATCTTCTAGCCAGCAAACATCCCTCCTGCTCTCCCCACAGTCTCCAGCTGACCCCTACACCCTCAAATGTTTCAACCCCAGTCCAGTAGCTTCCTATCTGCTTCCCTGGACTTCCTCCAACTCCTTCCTGCTCACAAGCCTGGACTTGGCTCTGCCTCCTCTCTCCTTCATCTAGAATGCTGGGACCTCTAGGGCAGGGGTCTGCACCTTGGGAGGAAGCTACACACACATGAGCAAGTGCACAAACACAGACCATGCACACACCCTGCCCTGCCCCACCTCACCAGCTCTTCCTCCCTTTCTCTTCTCTCCTCCCTGCCCATTTTGTCGGCTACTAGGTCTCCCTCCTCACCTCCACAGGGATGTGATCAATGACCAATCCAGCCTCACTGTGCCAAACTGCTCCCTGCAACCCCTTCTGCATGGGTCACTGTCTGTCCGTTACCCAGGCAACTGGTACCCTCTGGAGCCACATGCCTCCAGGCCACCTCTGCAGCCACCTCTGCAGCCACATGCCTCCTCATTTGCACCTGGTCAACCCATGCTACACAACAGCCAGGGCCAGGTGGTTGGCCTGTCTGGGCCCCCCTCATGAGGAACCTCTGTGGCTCCATCATGAATGGATGGGCCAGGGAGATAGTTCAGTAGAATAAGGGTGAATGGGATGGAGCATAAGCTCCCCATGGAGCCTGAGGTCTTCTCCAGGGCATCCCCATAGTCTAGGTCCAACTGGCCCCACACAGGATGATCTACTTCCCCACCTATTTCTGGCCCATCTCCTGAGCTCTGCCCTCTTAAGTGCCTGGAGAACTCATCCTCCCCACAGGTCAGCCCACCAGTGCTTATCTAGATGTCCTCCACTTCCGCATCCATGCATCTGTGCATCTGGGTCCCCACCTTGACTGATCCAGGAGCCCAGGTCCACACAGATGCCTTGGTGTAGGGAGGGGCACCTGGAGCAAAGGAGGCCTGTGGAGTTTATGGGGACTATGGGGAAGGACAGGCTCTCACCAGCTGTTGCGGGGGTGACAGCCACAGAATGAGATGTTCTTCATCTGGAAGAAGTGGCTGCAGCGCTGGAACTGGAGCAGAGATGAGCAGAGACAACCATGTTACACACAGGCCAGGGCCACCCTGGTGCCTTGCCCCACACCTTAGCCTCTCCCAGGCCCCTGGACCCTACACCCTCACCTCAGGTCCTCCTCCACTCAGACTCAGCTTGACACCCCGCAGAGAGATCTCAAGGTCACAGGAGGCGGGAGGGCGCAGATGGACAGTCAGTTTCCGGGCAGTGGCGATCTGAGGAAGAAGTGGGGGTTGAAAGAGTTTCCTTGGGGCCTCTCACAGCCCCTTGGAAGCTATGCCTGGTCTTTTCAGAGCCTAAGGCCACAACACAGGAGACTGTGATGTAGGACACTGGAGGGAGAGAAACAGCCTTGGCCAGTGGGGCTTCACTTCACACCCAGCAGTCTATCCCCTTCTGTTCCTCCACCATGCAGCTCCTCTTGGCTCAGGTGACAGGAACCCACCCAGTCCCCTAGGCTTCTCAATGCCTAGTCCCCACCAACTCATGTGTTTGTCCATCCTGCTTCCTGCTGGCACCAGTGTCAGCCCCATGACTGGTGAATGAACAGGCATCATTAATCTACCATGTAAATGGGCTCCCAGGAAGGGCCCATGAGAGTTGGTCTCAATTCTCAGATGGAAGAAGGATGAAGGGGAAGGGAACTGGAAGAAAGGGGAATTCTCCACTAAACTGATCCAGAGAATGGAGGTTACAGGGATAGCAGCTCCACTCTGTCCCAGGTCTGTCTGCTCAGGCCTCTGATCAAGGCAGTGAACCAAGTTGTCCTGTCCCCTCCCTAGAGGAGGTCAGGGGCTTTAGAGCCACCACAAGCTGCAGCACTCTCTAGCCTATGCCACACCACCTCTGTACTGACCTTCTGCATAGCCGCACACAGGATGCCATTGCCCTGGTGGCAGGGCACCTCCACAGAGCCCAGGAACTGCACATCAAAGCGCTCTACCCAACAGGGGCTCCGCTTGCTTCCTGGGGGTCATATGGGTCCAGGTCAGGGGGTGTGGAGGAAACATCTGGAAGGATAAGCTGTCCTTTGGGGACAGGGCCTTACCTAGCAGATCCTTGGCAGGGCCAGGCACTGCATGGGCATAGAAGGCTGGGAACACGCCACGCTCCCCAGTGCGCATGTTGAAGCCACGGAACCAGAAGTCATCCTCTTCAGCTTCCACCAGCACTGGGTCATCCACATCCAGCTCCAGCTCATCTGGGTGTCGAGGGATGAACCTGAGATTGGGCAAGAGGTTAAGAGATATCAAGAGGCTGCAGAAGGCCCAGCTGGTCCTATCTAACAGGGTCCTGCCATGTCTGTGGATGGACACCAGTGTTACTCAGTGAACCTGGGGCAGCATACCTGAAGACGGCCCGGTGGGTCTGCTCTCTCTCCTCCCCGTTGACCAAACAGGAAAAAAGGCCAAAGGATTCTGTGCCTGAGAGACAGATTTGGGGAGAGGCTGGGACTCAGCTGATGGTAGAGAGGGTAGGGTAGGGCATGAAAATACCTGAAGGTCTGACTGGGGCTGCAGCCATGTTCTCCCATCCCAACAAGCGGTTGTGGGGTATGGTTCACAGCAGAGGCCCCACACTCCCCACAAAGGAGATCAGGGGAAGCCAAGACCCATTTCCTGGACAGGGTGGTGCCTAGCCCAGACCACCCCAGACTGTCAGTATGCCATGCACTTTGGAGCCACCTGAGACCCAGGGCCCTTTTTGTTCCCACCTCCCACTCACTGGAGGATCGAGAGGTGCTGTTGACAAACACATTGAGGAACTTCTTGGAAAAAGTGAGGTCAGGGCTGTCGGGAGAGGCATCAGCTGGGCCCTGCTCGCAGCCTAGCATTCCACCACTGGCCTCCTCCTCGCTGGCCTCCCCACTGCTGTCCTCGCTGTCTTCACCCAGGCCGGCACACCGACGCAGGCTCACCAGCTCCAGTTGCGTGTGCTCATCTACCACCAGCGTGTACTTGACCGCATCATAAACCAACGAAGCATCCAGTGGTGCAGTGGAGCCTGGGGCCCGGCCCCCCGGGGGACCCACACTGTCCTCAGCCTCCTCCTCATCCTCCTCCTCGTCCTCTTCCTCCGAACAGGCAGCTGAGCAGGCACGGCCAGGGCGAGCTGGGCGGCCAGGCGCGGCCCACAACGGTGTGATGGTGTCACAGGTGGGGTTGCTAAGAAATAGGCATGGCCCAGGCTGTGCAGGGCCTGGCCGCGGGGCTGCGGGTGCAGGCGGCGGTGGCGCACACAGCGTCTCCATGTCCACCAGCTCCACTCCGGGCCCAGCAGGTGCCTCGGGGTCCTGCGAGCGCATGGCTGGTGGCACCTCGGGGCCTGCGGGCACGCGCGGCGCGGGGGACAGGCACTGGCCAGGGCAGCGGATGGGCGAGGAGCCCTCGGAGATCATGCGGCTCACCAGGTTGCTGAGCAGCCAGGGGGAGTCAGCGTCCTCGCTGAGGTCGGGCTCAGACTCAGACCCGGACTCGTACTCGCTGTTGGTGTCGTCGGGGCCTACGGGCAGGAAGGCCGGGCGGCGTGGGGGCTCAGGCTCCGGCTCGGGCTCAGAGGCGGGCGACGAAGCCTCCTCAATAGAGTTGGTGAGGTGTGAGGAGCGACCACTGCTGCTGCTGCCACCGTCGCTGCTCAGCTCCAGCTCGGTCTCCGAGATGGATGAGATCATGCGGCCCAAGCGCGCGCCCGCGTCCTCAGAGTCTGAGCCTGGTGACGACAGCTCTTGGCTGCTGCGCCGGCCCCCGGGGCCCCCACTGGAGCGGCTCCTCAGGTCGGCCTCAATCCCGGGGTCTGAGGAGGGCGAGGACCCACCGGGCGCAGGCGGCGGGGGAGCCGGATTCCCCTCGCAGTCGCAACCAGGGGGCAGCGCCTGTGCCTCAAGGGCCGCCTCTCCCGCGGGCGGGAAGGGCCTGGGGTTCTCTGTGGGGAGGAGAGCGGTCACCTCGCAGGCCTGACCATCTACCAGCCACCCTGCTGGTTCTGCAGGTGCCCCCGTACCTCTGAGGGGCTCCAAGGCCGGAGAGCGGAGTGCAGTCTGGGGCCAGGAGGTTCCGGGTGCGGAGATGAAGGCTCCGTTGTTGTTCAGGGAGTCCTGGGACATGGAAAGAAACGGCAGCACTGAGGGCCCCAGAGCTGCAGGCTTTCAAGGGTGCCCTTGGGTCCCCGGTGCTGGACCCAGGAGCAGCTCCAGCATGCAACCAGTCAGGACCCACCTGGGCGCCCAGCGTGGCCAGATGGAGTGTGGTGGGTCGGTGCTTGTGGGGCTCCTCCGGGGAAGGTGAGGGAATAAGGGGCTCCCCTGCAGGTACTTCTAACCCAGGGCCTCCTCCCTGCTTGTCCTCCCCATCTCCCTCCTCCTCCTCTTCCTCTTCTTCCTCTTCCTCTTCATCCTCCTCTTCTTCATTGTCATCAATCATCTCAAACTCCTGGAAGTCATCTTGGAAGGAGCAGATAGGGTGAGGCTGCTCTGAGCGTCCCAAGGAAAGGTTGTCCTGCAGGAAGGAAGGAAACAGCGGGGTGTCGCGGGGTCTCAGAAGCAGGGGGAGGGGAGAGCAAGGAGCAGAAGTCCTTTCCATACACTCTGCCCTCCACCAAGATTTTTTAAAAATCTGTTGAAGGAAACAGGGATATAGCTCAGTGACACATGCACTGTCTAGCATGCCCAAGGTCCTGAGTTCAATTTTTCAGTACAAAAAAATCTGTCAAAGACACATAGATGCCACTATTTCTTAGGAAGGGCTCAAACTCCTGGACCAGATGATACTAGTTTTCAGTGGCTCCAACCCACCTTGTAGCCTCTTCTCACCTCAAAACCCTATCACATTTGATACTGCTATTGCTTCTTTCATGTCTGATCCCAGAAAGTACTGGTCTGTATCACCAACTGTTCCTCCCCACCTTTTTTAAAATTTTAAAATTTGCTACTGGACACAGACTTAAGATTGATCCTCCTGCCTCAGCCTCCTGAACAGTTGGAATTACAGGCGTGTGCCACCAGGATTTTAATACAGAATTCATCACTGTTGTATGTGATTTTCGGTTGTCTCCTCTACCAGACGTACCCCACCAGGACAGAGCCACGTCCATGCTGTGCACTGATGTACTATGCCTTGCAGCAGCAACAAGGGCTCAGCAGATGCTCAATAAGAAGTAGATAAATGCACATATGGAGAGATCGACTGACTGACTAACCTTGCACCAACTCTAGGGCCTGAAGCACAGGCAATCAATCCATCTGCCAGCAACTCCAAGCTCCCAACTCTATCTGCCTGCTCAGCTAACCTCAGGGCTGACATTTCCTCTGGAAAGACTCTGATTTACCCAGTCTGGGGTCCTTCCCTTTGCCATATCTTGTGTGCCTAGTCCATGACACCTGGGTAATCATTTCTCTCTTACCTGCCCCCTCCCTCCAGACTGTAAGCTCTTAGGGGCAGCTGTTCTGTTCCACTCCTAGCACCTGAAGGCCCTCAGCACTTGTCCAGGGAATTAATGAAAATGAACATGGAAAGACAGGAAGAGAAGAACCAGAAGACAAAGGAGGAAAAGACAGACAGATGGAGACTGCAGATATAGAGACAGGCCTAGAAGGGTTGAAGTTGAGAAGGCAGCTAGAGGGGCTAGATCTCTGTGGGAGGTTGGGAGGTGGTCCTAAGAAGACAATAAGGAAGCAAAGGCACCCCTCCCTCCACAGAGAGTAGAGCCAGGGCTAGAGTGTGTGTGTGTGTGTGTGTGTGTGTGTGTTAGGAGGACAGAGCCAGGGCTACTCTGTGTGTGTGTGTGTGTGTGTGTGTGTGTGTGTGTGTGTTAGGAGGACAGAGCCAGGGCTACTGTGTGTGTGTGTGTGTGTGTGTGTGTGTGTGTGTGTGTGTTAGGAGGACAGAGGCCAAGGAGGCCCCAGAGCCAAGATGCTGATGGGCAAATCAGAAGCTTTTCAGTGCCTCTTAGTGAGTTCAGGCTCACCACAAGCACCAGAGCCCAGAGCTGCCCCCCATAAGGTTCTGTGTGCCTAGTCTTTTCCCCCACCTTCTCACAGTGGTCCGAGTCATAGCTGAGGCCCAGGCCGCAGTCATCAGTGATCTCAGACAAGTCTTCATCATCAAATTCTTCCAGGCTTATGTCCTGGGGAGGCCTGGAGAGGACAGCAGGGTCAGAGCCACCAGCCCTGTACTCTCAGCCTAGAAGCTGGTCCTTGGGGGAGAACTTCCGGCTCTGAGGCCCCAACTCACCTATACCACATCATGTCTTGACCCCAAGCTCTGCTTTCCAGAGGAATCCCTTCCCATCCTCCCTCAAACCAGCTTAGAGGAGCCACCCCTCCCCCGCCTCACACCAGGCCCCTGTGGGTCCCAGTCTCAGCCTCAGGGGAGCCAGCTGGTGTAGCAGTAGGAGGGGGAGCTGAAGCTGCAGCGGGGTGAGGGGGTACTTTTGCATGTGTACCCAGTTCTGCCCTATACAGAGGTCTGACTCCCTCCCACCCAACTCTCTACCTTTCTCAGGCTTTTAGCTCCCTTCTTGCCTGGGCCTGATGAGCCAGGCCTGGCCTCCATTGGGGAGAGAAGGCCCACGAAGGCTAAAAGACCACTTGGAGGCACAGCCAGCTAGTTGCCCCTTCAGAGGGTCAGCGCAGAGACCCACCCTGGACCAGTCAGATGCCTAGGCTGGTGCTGCTCCATTCCAGTGGGAAATGGGGAGGGGGTGTTTCTGGATCTGGAGCCAGAGGCAGACGAGAGGGAACCAGAGATGGGGGTGGGGGTGGGGGGTGGTTGGGCGGGCCTGGGTCTGGGCCTGCAAAGGCGTTGGGCAAAGGTGGCCGGGGCGGCCACAGGACCCCAGCCTGGGTCCCCGGGGACTGCAGAAGGCCAGGGACCGTGGGGCCGGGCGCGAGCACCTACCTGCATCCGGGCGGCGACAGCGAGTGAAAGGTGGAGAGGGAGAACATCTCCGCGCGATCCGCCATCTTCTCGGGAAAGGCTGGCGGCTGCGGGGGGAGGGGTGAGCGCCGCGGCCCGGCCCGCTCGGCCCAGCCCGCCCTCCCCCCTCGCCGCGTGACACGCCCTGCGACACCCGCGTCTGCCCGCCCGCGACACACCTCGTCGCCCGCCAGGACCCCGTGGCCAGCCCAGGGGGAGCGGAGGGGAGCGAGCACGGGGCGGGGCCTGCGGGCCGGGGGAGGGAAGGCGGCCGGGCGGGGGCGGGGTGCGCGGAGGTTGCGGAGAGAACCGGCGGGGACGGGGTGCGGAGCGGAGGCGGGCTGCGGCACTGGCCAGGGCAGGTGAGCGGGTGACGGAAGGCGCAGCTCGCGGACTCGGGTCAGCAGGAGGGGCGCGGTGGGAGCCGGCGAGGCGGTGGCGGGTCCTGCGCACCTCAGAGGAGCTGCGGCGAGCAGTCTGGGCCGGGCGGCGCGCGCTGGGGGGTGGGCGCGATCCTAGGAGCTGCGAGACCGCCCCGGGAAATCCGGCTAGCGGACAGCTGGCATCTGCGCCGCGCCCGCAAAAGCGCGTCGCGGGAGCTGTCCACCTTCGGGTACTGATCTGAACGGTTGGAGCTGTCCGTCCTCGGGTGCTGATCTAGCTGACTTGGAAATGTCCACCCTGGTTGGCGCTATACGCTCAAGGGTGCTGATCTCGGGGCATGGCAGATGTCCCCAGTAGGAACTCTGCCAGCGAAGATGTCTCTCTGAAACATGCCGATCCTGGTAGATGATAAGGACCGGACAGGACATCTGTCCAAAGGGTGCTGATCATGTCTAGACTCAGAGTAGGCCAGCTAGAGGCTAAAACTGAACTTACAGGGTACAATAAAGACTAGAGACTGGATGGAAGTGTTGACACACAAGGGAAAACTTGTAAACCTGAGGCTATGCTTGTTCAATGGAAATAGTTTTTTGTTTGTTTGTTTGTTGTGGTACCAGGGATGGAACTCTGAACCTTGCATTTGCCAGGTGGGCGCTTAAGTGGCTGAGCTATATCTGTGGCCTGGAAAGTTTTTTAAGACTATGTTACTGGCTCTGTTTAGGCCATATATGTGGTCTGGTAAGGAGCTCTGTGGGGAGTTATGATTGAAATTGCAGATCAGAGTTGATATGGACAAATGGGAAAAGAAAAACTAGCTAGGCTTTGTCTCAGTTTCAATAATAACAAGAGTGCAACAAAATTTCCTCTTTTCTCCTAGGATGAAAATTGTTTGTCCTGAAGTTTGTGTCCAAATGTCCTCTGAAACAAATGGGATGGGGGATAGGAAATAAAATAAAATAAAATATATATACACAAGATTGCTAAGATAATTCTTTTAGTTCATTGAAGGGAATGGTTTGTGCTTATGTTGCTTGATCAATCTTGCATGCCTATATTTTGCAGTCTGAGCAATTGCTTTAAAGATAACAATATACAATTAACTATTGTTAATTATTGAACAATATTAACTATTGTTCATTTCCCATTATCTTGTTTTGCAGTTCTATATCATTGTTTGTATTTTTTTTCTCTTTAAAATAAAAAAATCCAGGATGAAGCACCTGAGTGATCAATGACTAGAAACTACAGTGCAGAAGGAGCTCATGTAGTTAGAAGACTGCCATTCTTTGAGTGGCAATCTTTCCAACTAATGAGGCTCTGAGGCTGGGATCCTATTGGTCTTGCCATCTAATGTGGCCCAGTCATGGTTTATATTTTATCTCATTACAGCATTTTTAAGGAATAGCATTGTTAGTTTCCTTCCTTCCAAGATGGTGAGGGGTTGCCAGGAGCAGAGGTGCTGCCTTTTCTCTTTAAACCTCCAAGTTTCAAGGGAGGGTCTGATATGGCAAGGGCTCAGCAAATGTGTGAGTAAATGAAAAGATATATGGGACTCACATAAGTCTGGAGCATCAGGCCTTTTTCATCATGCTTTTTAAATCTGAAGAGCACCACAAACATTCCCTGTACTTGAGTCTCAAAGTGTCTGAAGATACATTAATTTAACCACACTCTGATTTTCCATATAAGATGCCTAATATCAAAAAAAAAAAAGATGCCTAATATCTTCACATAATATATAATGGGTTTAGATCCCAACTTGTCAAATTTCCTTTTGATACTGAGACTCATGATCAATCTGGTAGCCTGGACATCCACCTAAATGATCCATCCAACAACCCTGGCCAGCCATGCCTTAACCTCTGATCAGTGAATAGCTGGTGACTCACTCAGCTCTAAAGACTTTTTCATATAGAGTCCCCAGGATTCACTTCCTCTAGAGCTGCATCAACCTTAGAAATCACCACTGACAAATAATTCCCACATGCTCTGCAAACATGATCAGATGATCACCCACTGACTCCAGGAGGAGAAAAACAGCATAAGATGAGGATACAGAAATACCCATATTGCCCCCAAAACACAGGTTGAGGGCCACCACCCTTGGGGTCTGAGAGACTGTGGTATCAATCTTTACTTTGATACCAAATTTCTGACTGAGAGATAATTGCTCAGTGGAGCAGGACCTCCATTTCTTCATCAGCACAACGGTGATACAAGAGTACATGTCTCTTAGAAAGCCCTAGGGTTAAGACTCAGGCAGAGAATGTACTCTTGGTCACTCAGTGTTCACACTTCTCATCCTTACCCTGGGCTCACCCCTCCAAGCCCTTCAAAGACCACTCTGCCTAGCTCAGGGATGTAGTAGTGAGAAGTACTCTCTTTCCAGAGGTATTTTATGTTCCTTATATCATGCACATTTTATCAAATTCATAGTCACCCTGAGAGCACCTTGAGCAGATGGCAGCACTGAGATCTATAGGAACTTGAGAGATCCAAGGAATTCTTTCCTCTCCCTTTGTAGGCCACAGGCACTGCTAGTTTTCCTGATGCCTTCCTGACTACCTACTGTCTGTCCTTCCAGACTCATTTTCCTTTCCTTTAAGTGTGTGTGCATGTGGGTGTGCGTGTGCATCTGCACGTACGTGCATGTGCACATGTGTGCGTGTGTGTGCATATGTGTGTGTGTGTGTGTGTGTATGTGTGCGTGTGTTTCTTAGGCACTTTGGAGGCAATGCTGGAGACTGAAGGATGCTCTATTTTAAAAGGAAAAGGTGAAAGATTTATACAATCTGAAGAGAAATCAGAGTATAAGATGTTTTATTTTAATACCCTTTTTTCCTCTCTCTCTCTGGACCATCACTGGTGTGCACCACTAGCACAAAGCACAAAGTTGATTTGACTTGCAGGGGAGAGTTGGGATAGCAATACATCTTCAATAATCCTGACCACAGCAATCCTGAAGGAGACACAGGATATTGTCTAACAATTTTCTCACAGGTAGAAAACAAACAATTGCAAATTATCAGTCTTTTATTTTACTCATATTTCATAGAAATCAAAAACAAAATAAAATGCCAATGGCTAAAGCTGCAAACAGAAATAGTGGCTAAAGCTGCAAACAGAAATAGTTACTAAAAATGAGAAATTGAGAGCCAGGGGATTGCTTGGTGGCTTAAGTGCCTGCCTGGCAAGTGCAAGGTCCTGAGTTCTATAGTAGGCACCAAATATATATTTGCAAAAGTAGGCTTATGATATAGCTTTGTGTTGGGGTAGTTGTCTAACATGCAAAAGGTCTTGGGTTCAATAACCAACACCACAAAAAATTAGTCATCATTTTGGAGATGCTATCATGACAGATAACTGCACTACTTTCAGAACCTTGATTTTAAGTATTTGATTCTGTGAGCATAACCTCCTGGATTTTTTGCTCTTTTTGTATTATAATACCCATGATTCGTTCACTCCACAAGAAATATGTACCATGGGCCAATGATGTGTAACAAATTATCCTCAAATTTGGTGGGCATTTAGCAATGCCAAATTACTTAGTTCACAGTTTGAGGTCTCTCCTTGGGTATAATCAAGGTGATCTGGACTGTGTTCCTGCAATGACTTGCTCAAAATACATCTTCTAGGAGCAACGCCTGCAGCGACCTCCCCAGCTGGTGGGCTTAGGGTAGTTTGGGGCCAGCTGGAAGCTCCATGACCTCTTCTGACCTATCCTTCAAAACTGTGTGGTATCAGATTGGGGGTATAACTCAGTGGCATAAATGCCTGTCTGGCAGGTGCAAGATCCCAAGTTCAATCCCCAGTACCAAAATAAAAATTAAATAATTAATAATAATAAATAAAGGCATATGCTATCATTTCTGCCATATTTGTCTTTTTAAGACAGGGTCTTATTATGCAGTGTAGGATGGCCTTGAGCTCACTTTGTAGCTCAGTCTGGTCTCAAACTTGCAATGACCCTCCAGCCTCAGCCTTCCCAGTGCTGGGATTATAGGTGTATGCCACCATGCCTGGCAATTTCTTCCATATCTATTGGTCACAGGATTCATAACCCTGAGCAGGTTTTCAAGAGAGGAATCCTTAACTGGGTGTGGTGATGCACACCTATAATCCCAGCACTGGGGAGGCTGAAGCAGAATGATTATTGAGAGTTTGAAAACATCTTGGGCTATAAAGTGAGCTCAAGGTCACCCTAAACTGCATAGTGAGATCTGGTGTGTGTGTGTGTGTGTGTGTGTGTGTGTGTGTGTGTGTGTGTG